>PVKA01009310.1:0-69000 GCA_004027165.1 Ctenomys sociabilis | reverse complement strand
AATTTCTTTGAATAACTCCCTATGGTTGCAGAATGCTGGACTGTGTTGGATTGTGGTGTCGAGTTCAAGAACCTAAGGTAGTTGAATGTCAATGGAGTGCCCACTTTTGACAGGTGTAGACAAAGGAAGGGTTGTAGAAGGAAAAAATCAGGATGTGTGTGTATAGACAGTACAGTTGGGATAGATAACGCTGTGCTTCCACACACACGTTTTCAATTTAAAATCAGTATAATATTGCCTCAGATACACTCATATACACATGTCCAATTAATCATGAAGTGAACTGCCTTCCTAATCGGCCCTTACCCTTCATTAAAAAGGAACCGGTAGAAAACAAAGAGGCAGAAAGCCTAGGTTAGAATAAAAGATAGTCAAGGATACAGACTGGATACTGACAAGTTCCCACCTGTGGATGGGAAAGACCCTAGTCCCCAATAAAAGAAACCAGGGAAAAGAACTCCTGGGCTTTTAGGTCTGAACTCCCTATCATCTCATAGTAGCTATTTATCTTCTTTCTTCACCATCATTTCTCCACAAATAAATTATTTTCTATTATAATAAGCTTTTCCATTTTTAGTTCTTTATTGTCCTGGGATTTAGGATTGCTGGGAGCTGTGTTTTCAGCAGAGCAGTGGCATGTTAAGACATGGCATGGTGATCTATCCATCCTGGGACATAACATAATGAACAATAAAACTAGGTCAAGCTAAGATATTAAGCCTAGCTTTGCAATCTGCAAATATAAAATGTCAGAATTCATCAGATGTGAGGCTCATGTGTATAATTCTAGCACTCTATAGGCTAATGCACATGCATCACCATAAATTTCAGATATGCCTGGTCTATGTAGCATGTTTAAGGCCAGACTAAACTGATAAAATCTATTTAAAAAGTAAGAAAAACAAGGGAACAATTCACCACCCATGCACCTCGATATGCTGTCAGTCCTGCTAGCAAAATTCAATTTAAATAAATTGATTACAATTTTGAAGTATATCAGAATTTAGATACTACCACTAATTAAGTAGTCATTATTTATCCAGCCCAAACTGTTTAATTCCTTCAAGTTTTCCTGTTAAACCAATAATTTTCTTAATCAGACAACTCTCTTTATTATTTTCACGAAGCTAGTAATAAAAATGATCACCGATTCTTTCACACATTGAAGTAAAATATTAGAATCCACTTAAGGCAAAGGAAGCTCACTGCATGGAACAAAGTATCCTACAGTGAACTGATAGCGACTTTATTTCCCTCACTGAACAATAGGAGCTATAAAGGCAAAGGGTCACACTGTATGGATTGGGCTGCTGTATTAACAGCAGGAAAATCCAGGTAGGAGTTACAAATAATAAGAGAAGAACTGTAGGTTGTGCAGCAGTTTGTCTGAAGGTGAATATAATCTTTGTACATCTCAGAGGTTGGCATTTGAGGCAGAAATAAATTCAAAGAAACTCTCTTGTTTTAATCTGTCACTCATATGAAGAGAAATAAAAAGGTAGACTCTCCTGAGGCCTAGAAAGTACTGTTCTGCAGTACATCAGGCATTTCATTTTCAGGTTCCCAGGGTAAGTCTTATTAAACAACTATGTCAGCAGAGCCTGGAGGCATGAAAAAATGAATGTTTAATGCACCACCAACCTAGGAACAGCTTAGTTCTTTGGAGAAGCAAGCTCAGCATGATGCAGCACTGGGCTCATGAGTTGTTTTACACATCATTCTATAACTGGACTATGAAAAAATAACATAGCAAAGTAGGTTTAATAGAGTAGTTACCATTATAAGAAACTGTACTCCCATAAAGTGCTGTGCTTTGTTTTACTTTGTACATATTTTTGAACAGAGACAGTCTTTAGAGAAATGTTCGTTTTGGTATTGAAGGTTTACAATAAAAAGAATAGTCAATAGTTTTCATTCCACTTTTCACCCTCATTAGAGAAACATTCCTCAGAGCAAAATCTGTCAACTGGTTCAGCACTACCTCTCTAGTAGGAGAGGGTATCTTCTTAAATGTATCTTGAGGGTCATAAATGCATCCAATCACACAGAACTAGCACATGCATATCATCTGCTACAAATTCTATCTTCTTTTCTCCATCATGTGATTTTGTCTTTCCAATGTGTGGAAAGACAGGTAAATGGAAACAGGCTTGACTGCCCTTTGATAACCATTCTTACCACAGCAAGCTCCAAGCAATGTGCTTTGATGGATGGTGTTCCTACAAAAGTGGCTACAAAAGTAGAGGCAAAATACCTCCTTACCTTAGGTTTTCCTGATGAGCCATACTAACCTGGCATCAGTGGACTCGGATTTCCAGGCACAATATTAGCCAACCTCCTCCTTTGTGATTTGTTTCATTTTCATTTTGTTTGACAGTTTGGAAACTGTGCTTTTTTACAGTTGAATGGCCTGTGGCAGTTGACTGCTGAGAATAGTTTTCACTTCCATAGGGAATGTACACATACATAAGAAGAAAGATAGCAAAAGCAAGAGCAAGTAAGAACAAAGGCAAGAGTGAGAATGAAAGAGGAAATGTGTGAAAAACTGAAATGGAAAGGGTTGTTACAGAAAAAAAAAAAACATGAAAAACTGAAATGACAAAGACTGTTACCAGACAGTCTCATGATCACATACACACTGAAATCGCTACTGGCAAGCTGAGCATTTGAGAGGTAACGGGACTGATGTGGCTATCAAAACTCACTCTCCCCTTTGTAATTCTACAAAGGTCAGATCAAATAAATAATGATTGGCTGTAATTCTATAAGGTCGAGTCATCACATAAAATAGCATGAAAAGAAAAGTGCTTTCATCAAACAGTAAATTAAAAATTATTTAAGTCTTTAGAACTGTTTTTTTTTTTTTTTGTGCAACTATAAGGCTGGGTACCAAAGTTCGTAGCTCCTTGGACTTAGAAAAGTTCTGGTACAATATTAAGAAATACTAGCTATTCAATATATTATTGAACAAAATTTAATGAAACATTGTCTGGTTTTGGGGAAGAATTCAGGATGTAAATGAGGTAATTACATATACATACATATCCAAAGTAAACAAGAACATATGTAAAAGAAAGATATAGGAGATGACACTAATTGAAATAGTTATACAAAAATCAAATGTAGCATTTGTTGGGATCTTGATTGTAACAAATATACAAAGACTCTTGATATAATGAAGTAAATGTATAAGCATTATTAGTTAAATGAAAGAGTGATCATTTTGTGCAGTGCTATAGCAAAATAATAAGAAAATATCAGTATTTGAAAAGATGCTCTAAAACAGAAGTGCCTAGAATTTCATTTAATATACTTAAGATATTTTAAAGGAAAATAATAGACAAAATGTTGAAGGTTGTAAATCTCTCCTCCCAGCAATCAGCAGTTATGTGCTTATTGACATCATCTGACTTTAAGATAAAAAGAGGACATAGTAAGTTTCAGAGAGTGAACATGAAATGTTGTAACCAACTGTGAATGACGATATTTTCAATAATTAGAATTTCTAAACTAGACTGCTTGGTTTATCACTTCCCTATGCATGTATATATAACAACTACCCTCAATGTAACCTTTGTATATCACAAACACGAACCAGAAACAGTAATAATGATAAAAATGGGAGAAAATGAGTTATACAAGAAAAGGAGTGATGGGTGGAAAGAGGAAAGGGAATAAGAAAAAATCAAGATATGGTTGGTACATGTACTCTATATGATGAATTAAATATCTTGCACTTCAAATATATAGTGAAATTGTTTTGTTTGAGATGAGGATTCACTATGTAAGTCATGCTAACTATGAACTTCCTGTGTAGCTGAGGCCTGCCTTGGGCTCACTGCAATCTTCATGCCTCAGCTTCTGTGCCACCTGGACTGAGAATGTGAAAACTATCTATACCTGCTGGGTTTTTGTCACATTTTCTAGACTATCCCTGTTCTTATGTACAAGTGTGAACAAAATATAGTGAATGTTGCTTCTGGTGCCGTCCAGTGGAAGACAGGATTGTAAAAATTTTTGTCATTTCCCCATTCACCTAATTCACTGGATCTGGCACCATGCATTTTCTTGCTCTTCCTCAAAATGATTATGAAAGGGAAGTTTTGAAATCATTCTGGATATCAAGGCAGCCCTAACAGGAACTGCAAGAATGCCAGGTGTCGTCCACTCTTGTAATCCCTGCAATTGGGAAGCTGGGACAAATTCAAGGCCATAGTGAGACCCTATCAAAAAAATTGCAAGAACAGTGAGATATGTTCAAAGAGGGGGGCTCAGGGGGTACAAAAGGAAGTTTTCTTATTTATTTTTTAATTTACGTATATGGTACAGGGTCACACTATACAGCTCAGAATCATAACGGTCCTCCTGTTCAATCGGCAGCACTGGGATTACAGGTATGCGCCAAGACTTCTGGTTTTGGTAACCGGCTCTTTGAGTCCAGGGAGGGGCCTATACTTCATGCTGGGGATTGAACCTGGGTCCCTGGCTTTGGCAGACAAGCGCTTAGACTAATGAGCATTCTCTATGGCCTTGAAGAGTGTATTTTGAAGGACACTGATGTCACAGTATCTTCTGTAATAAAATTTTAATTTAAACAAGTCACTGTATATTGTGACTATACTCTGTAGTACATTACTTCATGACCTCATTTGAAACTCAGACATAGGAATTTCTTTTTGTATTATCTACTGTTTCAATCCAATCTTTAGTAATTAATTATTAAATCTTAAAAAGATGTGTATTTGTAAATTAAAGTTATTACATACTACAATAGCATCTGTATTTCAACATAGGGCTCTAGTTAAAACAAATACCAAAGTATAATAACATCTGCATAACAATTATGGGAAAAATGTTAGCAATTGGCTCTCAGTGACATGTTTTAATGTCAACAGCATCTATAGTGACAAGAATGGATGGGAAAATATATCTTAGTGCAAAGAAAGATTAATAACCTATAACTTATTATTTTATATATAGAAAGAAAAACCATATTTAATCAATATCTTTTGGTCAGACATCAATGTTTATATGAATACTGCTAATAATAATTTCATTAGGGGTAATGTGCCTGGCATCATTAAAGAACTTTTTTGGATTCTGGGAAGCCTGTGTAACTTTGAGAGACTCTGACCTTCCTTAGCCACAAGACCTCACATGGAGATTCTGCTGGTGTAGGTCCAAAACAGTTTTTTTCCATAAAAGGAATTGGACCCAGGAACTTGCAATTGGCAGGCAGGTGGTTATTCTATTAAGTAGCCCCCAACCATCTTCCTGGGAACCTAGTTATCTCCCCCTCAAACATTTTATAACTCAGGAAGTCTCTGAGAGGCTGGTAGAATGCAGGAGAGCTGTGATATGTGGGTCTACTGTGGACAGGTAAAAAACATTCCTGGAACCATTTAAGAAATTTGGCAGTCTCTGGGCAGTAGTTTGCAGGACTCTTGTAACTGCTGACCTTTCTTAGCCCCCAAGGTGCAGATGAGGAGCTTCTCCTGGTGCAGGTACCAACATTTAAGAATGTAGACAGACTTTGAGATGCCTGTGGGATTCAAAAGAGCTTTCATTTGTGGCCAAGGGGAAGCAGGATTAGAGCTTTCCAGGAGCCATTTAAAAACTTTGGCATGGTATGCCTAAGATGTTTGATATTTAGACAGATAATTAGGGTAAACTGAACTGCCAATGTTTCAAGGTACTAATCAGCTTCTCTTCTGGATGGTTAACAACCTAAGTTTGCAGATCAAAAATTAGAGAAATGTAAGGGCTTCAAGTTCAGCCAACATTTTGACCCTACCCTTTCAAGTTCAGTGAAGAATCAGGATAGGAAAACCTGTACTCTAATATCATGTAACTCAGTTGTGCGACAAATTTTCTGTTCAAAGAGATTATGGAGCCACAGAGGTACATGATCCATGATGTATAGTGTGGCTAAGGAGAGTCACATGGAAGGAAAACTTTCTCACAAACTTTCACAGAAAAAAACTGTTCAAGCAATGGCCATGACTCATCCACATGACTGACACTGACAAAGAATCTACAAAGTGCGGTACATGATTACAGGATAAACCCTGAAGGTACTTGCCTGATCTCATCAGGTACAAAAGTTACATTTCTTGTTATATAGGTATTGCTTTATCTTGGTCAAACCAGCCAGCAGAAAAGTATGAAAATGAGTTATATAATGTAAAGCTATACTAATCTGCTAGACTGTAAAAGACTCTAGTCAACAACTTCTGTGGATAACCCACTACTATTGTGGACTGCTGGACTGTATTGGAATGTTTTGCTGAGTTCAAACTCCTATAATAACTGAATGCCAATACAATACCCATTTCTGACAGGTCTACACAAGGAAGGACTGTGTAGGAGATACAAAGGAAGGACTATTCTGTATTTGTATGTACAGAACAGTTAGGATAAATATGCAGCTACTTTCACATAATTCTATGAGAAAAAGATTTGCACTAATAGTGTTTGGACAGGATATTCTGTCTGCTTCTTATACTATGCATAACCTCTAGGAAATAACAATGTAAAAAGTAATAATTATTGAAACTGTACTATAAATTAGTTTAAAAAGATAGGTATACAAATACATTCTCTTAATTCAATGAATAGAGGGATCTGTTCTAATAGTGTTTGCAAATAGAATATCATGTCTGCACCTTGTGTAACAAATAACCACTAAGAAAACAATATACAATGTATTCATTATTGAATTTGTGCTACTAATTTGATTTGAAACTGTCACATTATTATTTGTTCTTCAATAAATTTGTACGAAAAAAAGAACTTTGGCAGACACTGACACATGAGGGACACAGTTTAGTGATTACCGGGAGCTTCAAAATGGCAAAAACATAGAAGCAAGAGGCAGTTTCAATCCTGCAGCCCACTCAGAAAATATCCAGGAGAAAAAGGCATGCAAAGGCTTGGAAATCACACATGCAAAATCTTGGAAATGATAGCAACTGAAGTATAGAGACAGGTCCATCAAGATATTGAAGAAATAAGTTCAGAAATAAACTACCAGGTCCTAAAGAAATTACAACAATCAAGAAACAACTACTCAGCACATCTAAATAAGACATAGATTAAAAAATAGAGGAGAAAAGAAAAAATGATGGAGACACTGAATGAACAATACTGGAAAGAATTAGAATACGTGAAAAGATTCAGATAACCAGCAAATTAAGAACTCCATAAAAAGCTGGTGAAAACATGTGAATAAAACTGAAGATAGATATTCAGACCTCGAAGACAGTGTTGTAGCTAATGTACTTGAAAAGAAAGATTTCTTAAAACTAACAAGGAGCTAGGTATTAAAAATCTTAGCACATACAGGATGACACTAAGACAAATAAGAATAACAATTGTGAATGAAGCAACAGGAGATAGCAACAATGACATAAAAAAGTATTTGCAGAAGTAATATAATAAAATTTTCCAAACATAAGAAACAGACACATAGTTAAGTGAGGCATATAGAAGTCTGCAAAGCCATAATCAAAGTAAATCTTCACTTACACATACAATGATCAAGATTACAGAAATTCAGTAAAAAATACAGTATTAAAATCTGCAATATTGTAAATAAGTTGCATGAGGATACATCATAATTTTTTATGAGACTATCTTTCAGTTTGATGGCACACAGTAGCAGCAGCACTCACCAGATTTTTATCACATTTTGTAAAGACACTCACAAAGGAAGATTTTCAGATTTCTTCAGAAAGTGTCAAGAATGATAGGCTGTGTTTAGCATAAAGAAGAATATTTTGAGGAATAATGCCAGTGTGACTTTTATTGTGATAAATATTTTTTTGAAAATTAAACATATACCCCACATTTTGATCACCTCAGTGAGTGAGAAGAACTAGATCACCTACAGTGGAAACTGCATCAGAATCATGGCAGATTTCTCAACACAAACCATCAAATCAAGAAGAGTTGGGAATGAAGTATTTCAAGTTCTGAAAGAAAATAATTTCTTTCTTGATTGATGTACCCTCCATTGAATTTTATCTACCAAATTCAATGGTGAAATAAGATCTCTTCATCACAAAGAACAATTGCATAACTTCATGACCAACAATCCAACACTACAAAGGTTACAGACAGATATTCTAGAAACAGAGAGAAGTGATCACAGCTTCTAACAAAAGAAAGGAACCACCAAATGGAACAAGTAATTATAAAGAGGGTAAAAGCTTAGAACTCGTGACAGGAAAATAACATGACAATGATAAGGCAATATGTATCAGTTACAAAGATTAATGTAAGTGACCTAGATTCACCAATGAAAAGAAACAGACTAGCAGAGTGGAATAGGAAATAAAATCCAATAACATGTAGCATTAAAGAAACCTATTTAACTCAAAAGGAAGTTCACAGACTAGAAGTCAAAGGATGAAAAACGATCCTCCATGCCACAGGAGATCAGGAAAAATTAGGCATAGCTATACTGGTTCCTGACAATATCAACTTTAAACCAAAAATAATTCAAAGAGATAAAGAAGATCACTAAATATCTGTTAAGGAAAAACTGCAAGAAGACAAGGTAACAGATACAGATGTATATGCACACAATGTAGGGGCACGTACCTATACAAGACAAATTTTAACAGACATAAAAAAATAAATTAGCAATAGTACAATGGTCATGAGGAGCTTTAATATGCCACTGTAACAGAGATAGATCAACTAGGCAAAAAAATAGCAAAGAAATAATCTAACTAAACAAACTTGTGTGAAAAAATGACTTGATAGATCTTCACAGAGTGTTTCAACAAGCAACCACATTTTTCTCAGGTGCACATAGAACATGCTCCAAAATAGACCATACAGTTACATCCAGAGGACTCTTAAATGAATGCAAAGGATTTGAAATTATCCCATGCATACAAAGTGACCACAGAGCAACAAAACTGGAAATTATAGACAAAAGAAAGTAGCAAAGCAACATAAATACACGGAAATTAAATAAAAATTTCCTAAATAAATAGTACTCATACATAACATTAAAGAAAATATAAAAAGTAACAAAAATTATGCAAAGACGCAGATACAACATACGATGACATGTGAAATTAATTGAAGGTAGTCTTCAAAGAAAAAATTACGGTAGTAAATTCGCACATTAGTAAAATATAACAGGCCTAATTGAAGAATCCTATGCTGCAACTCAAGCTCCTAGATAAGATGACTAAGTGAAGCCCAAAGTGCAAAGATGGCAGAAAATTATGAAGATTAGAAATGAAATTAACACATTGGAGATGAAGAAAACAGTACGAGGGATAAATACATCAAAAAACTAGTTCTTTGAAAGAATAAATAAAATCGGGAAACTCCTAGCCAATCTAATCAAAAAAGAAAAGAAATGAAAACCAAACTCATGCAGTAGAGAATGAAAAGGGAACAATCACCACAGGCCTTGGAGAAATTCAGATCATAAGTACCTAGTTTCAAAATCTTGACTCTTGTAGCATGGAAGCTACAAAGAAAATGGAGTTTTTTTAAATACATATAAAATGCAAAAAATGAGTAAAGAAGATACGCAAATTCTGAATAACCCAATAATGAGAAACAAAATTGAAAATGCCGTAAAAAATCTACCAAGAAAGAAAAGCCCAGGTCCTGATGGTTTCACAGCAGAATTGTGCAAGAAATTCAGGGATTTAGTGCCAACTTTTCTCAAACTGTTCAATGAAATTGAAATGGGAGCAATTTTCAAAAACTGATTTCTGGAGGCAACAATTACTCTGATTCCAAGACTATAAAAGGGTCCAGTGGGGCCATAATATTAAGCTGAGTTGTAAATGGCTATGGTCAACAACTTCTTTGAATAACTCACTATTGTTGTAGAATGCTGAACTGTGTTGGATTGTGGTGTGAAGTTCAAGCACCTAAGTTAGTTGATTCACAATGGAGTGCCTACCTTTGACAGGTGTAGACAAAGGAAGGGGTGTAGGAAAAAAAAATCATGATGTGTGTGTATAGATAGTACAGTTGGGATAGATAATGCTGTGCTTCTACATAATTCTATGAGAGGCAAGATCTGCACTAATGGTGGTTGGACAGGATATTATGTCGTCTTCTAGTACTATGGTCATCCACTAGGAAAATAATTATTGAATTTTTGATATAATTCAGGTATAAAAAATAAAAGAAGTAAGCAGCTACCTCTTAATTTACTGATAAGAGACATTTGGTAAAATAGTATATGTAAATATAATATCATGTATGCACCTTGTACGATACGAAAACATTATGGAAACATTTTGCAATGTATTAATTTATCGAATCTGTCTTGATAAGGTGTCTTGAAACTGTCTGATTGACATTTGTAGTTCAATAAAATAAAAAATAAATTTAAAAAAGGTAAAAAAAAGGGTCCAAGTAAAATAGAGAACTATAGACCAATCTCTCTAATGAATATAAATGCAAAATTTATCAATAAATATCTATCGAACAGAATACAGTAAATCATTAAGAACAATATGCCATGATTAAGTCCGATTGATTCCAGGTATGCAGGGATGCCTCAACAGATGCAAGCCATAAATGTAATACACCACATCAATAGAACCAAGAGCAAAAATCAAATGATCATCTCAATACATTTAGAAAATATTTTCACATAGTCCAACACTCATTCATTATAAAAGGTTTACAGAGATTTGGAATAGATGATCTATATCTCAATCCGATAAAAGCCATCTATGACAAACAAACAGTCAACATTATAGTAAATGGCCAAAAACTGAAGGCCATTTTAAAATCAGGAAAAAGATAAGAATGTCTACTGTCTCCACTCCCATTCAATATAGTTGTGAAATCACTAGGCAGAACAGTTTGTCAAGGTAAAGAAACAAGTGGAATAAACATTTGAAAAGAAGTTAAATTATTATTTGCAGATAAGATGATATTCTTTATAGAGGATCCCCAAAACTCCAAGAGTCTTGTAGATTTAATCACCATATTAAACAATATAGCTAGGGCCAGGGAGATGGCTCAGTTGAATAAGCACTTCCCTGGCAAGCTTAAGGGCCTGAGTTCAATCCCTTGTACCACCAAAGGAAAAGAATATAGCTATATACAATGTCAACAACCAAAAATCAATCGTATTTCTTTGACAATGAACACACTGAGAGAGAAATTTATGGAAAAGACGCCTTTCACAATAACATCCAAAACTGAAATACTGAATTAGCCTCACAAAGGACTTAGATTCATACAATCAAAATTACTCTGAGAAAAGTGATTGAAGAGTATCTGAGAAAATGGAAAAGTATTCCATGCCCCTCCAATAGGAAGGACCAATGTTGTAAATATGGCCATACTCCCAAAGCTATTATACATATTCAGGGCAATAATGGTACAAGTTCCATGGATATACCTCAAATAGCTAGAACAAGCTTTCATTTTTGCGGAAGAACAAGTTTTCTTCAACTTCATTTGGACCCAGAACAGACCCAGAATATCAACAGCAATCCTTGGAAACAAAGGAAAGCAGGCAGTATTTTAATCTGTGTCCTGAAACTGTACAAAAAAATAACTGTGATAAAATCAGAATGATACTGGCATTGAGGCAGACTTGAGGACAAATAGAACAGATCTGAAGATGTACATAACACTGTAAACACAATGAGCCACCTTATCTTTGATAAAGAACCTAAATATGCTCATTAGAAGAAAGATAGAATCTTTAATAAATGGTGTTGGGAAAAGTGGCTTTCTATATGTCAAAGGCTAAAACTAGACCTATCACTAACACCACGCACAAAGCTACATTCAGAATGGGAAAAAGATTCAAATATTAGAAGAGAAACACTAACTCTTCTGGAGTAAAGTTTAGGTAAAAACCTTAAAGATAAATTGGGAAATAGAGGATTCATGAACAAAACCCAAACTGCATGGGAAATACTGCAAAGAATCAACAACAGGTATCAAATCTTTTTGAAAAGTTTCTGCACTTTAAAGCTAATCTCTAATAGAGTAAAAATAAAACTCAGAAACTGGCAAAAATTAGCCAGAGGTCTCTGACAAAGGCCTTCTATACAGAAAATGTAAAGAATTTTTAAAAATGAGGGACATGCAAATTCAAAGATCCAATAAATAAATGAGGATCTTAGATTATTATAAACTTCTCAGTGAAAGAAATAGAAATGGCAACTAAATATATGAAAAAAGGTTCAACATCATTGGACATTCAAGAAATACAAATTAAAACAATGCTTAGATTCCAGCTCACCCCAGAAAGAATGGCTATAATAAAGAAGTTAACCAATAACAAATGCTAGAGAGGATGTGGAGAAAAAGGAACTCCTCTAATGTTGGTAGGATTGCAGACTGGTAAAACCATTATGAAACTCAGTGTGGAAATTCCTTTAAAAGCTTGGATTAGAGATCCCATTCAATACAGCTATTCCCCTCTTTAGTATTTTTACAGAAGAACTGAAAACCTCATAAAAATGATGTATTGCATAAATATTTATGGGAGCACAATTTGTCACAGCTAAATTCTGAAAGCAACAAAGATGTTCATCAACTGAAGAATGGATAAAGACGTCTTGACATTTTTGCATAATTTAGTATTATTGACCTATGAGTCAGGATAAATTTGAGTCTTTTGTCAGTAAATGGATGTAACTGGAGAACATACACTTAACTGAAATAAACCAAACCTGCATATGCAACACAGTTTTCTCCTTATTGTGAGAACATGAATGGGCAGAAATTCAATCTGAAGGGTTCAATAGTTACTGGGAAAAAGGAATAAAATTATTAAGAAGGGGAAAATTACTGAGTTGAGAAGAGAAGGATAGCAGAGTGAGTGGGGGAAAGAGATTTATCTATATATGTAAGCAGGATGGTTTTGATAACTATATACTGCATTTCTGCTTGTGTATGTAAAGGAGCAAAATATATTTAGTTTGTTTTGTCTCCTTTTTTTAATTGTACTCTTTGTCTTCTTAATCTCTTATAAATTTATTCCACTTTTTCTTCCAATTTTACATGCATATATCTGGTAATATGAATAATTGGATGGAAAGTAACGCTATGTAATACAACTAATACTGTGAAATTCATAGTACTTTGTTAAGTGAAATATTATGATACTTGTAAGTTTTTCTGATTTAATTATAAGTTGTACCGTCTTGAAGAAAAATAGTGACACTAGGGCTGTAGAGATAGCTTAGTGGCCTAAGTATCTGCCTGATAAGCATAAGGACTAGAGTTTTATTTTCAGTACTGCATAATGTGCCTACCCTGAAACTTGGTCGGAAAACACACCTGTAATGCCAGTGTTAGGAAGACAAGAGTAGCAGTATGAGTCTGAACTGCATAGTGAGAGCCTGTATGAAATAAAATAATAATACAGTAACAAGTAAAAATCACTCACTTCTTACTAAATTCTGCTAAGTGATTCATCCTAACATTACAAATTATCTTGCAATAGCCTTCAATGAAAGTATGTATAAGTTTTTAGGATGGAGAAAGTGAAATTGAAGAATTCAGGTATCATAAAGTTTTACCTAAATAACTGTTCTGGAATACCAGCAGTTTCACGTCTTTTCTAATGTATTTTCATTTAAGTATATTTCATAGTATATTTTCTGGAGAAAGTTCATAGATTCTATCTTAATAATAAAATAATTGATTTTCTGTAACAATGAAGGGAAATACCTGGAATAAGTAAGACACATACAATAAGAAAACAGTATCATCCATGTGGATGAGTCACAGCCAATGTTTGACCAGTTTACTCTTTGTGAGAGCCTGACAGAAAGTTTTCTCTCCATATGACTCTCCCCAGGCACACTATAGAACGATCTCTTTCCTCTGTGGCTCCATAATCTCCTTGTTCAGAAAATTTGGAGCTCAACTGAGCTTCATGATGTTGCAGTACAGGTTCTCCTATGTCCTGAGTCTTTGCTGACCTTGAAAGGCTAGAGCCAAAATGTTGGGTGGCCTTCTGGTTCTTCTATTTCTCCAACTTTGATCTGTGAACTTAAGTTGTTAACCATCCAGAAGAAAAGCTGATTAGTATCCTGCAGCATATGCCATTCAATTTGCATTATCGGACTCAATCGATCTTAGTTGTTGTTGCACGTTTCCATTTGTATTTCTGCTTTTTTGCTTGTTATACTAGGGAGACTATACGATATTTACACATGTGTGTTTGGTGTATTTCACTTATGAGTATATGGTCAAGTGTCATCCACTTCAGTATAAATGCTTCAGACTCCATTATATAGAAATATCACATCTTTTTCAACCATTCCTCATGTGATGGACATCTTGGTTGTTCCCAAGATTTTGCTATCACACATTGTGCTGCTATAAACATAGGTACACATATATCACATGGATGACACAGACAAAGGAACTACAGAATAAGGTACAGGACTACAAGAAAAACACTGAGGGGACTTCACTGACCTCATAAGAAATATAAAGTACATGTGTTGGTATGTAAGTCTTGCTCTATCTAGGTCTTATCCATCCAGCAGAAAAGTATAAAAATGAAGTATACATCACAGGGCCATAATATTAAGTTGAGCTGTAAATGGTCAACAACACCTTTGGATAACTCACTATTGTTGTGGAATGCTGGACTGTGTTGGATTGTGTTGTCAAGTTCAAGCACCTAAGTTAGTTGAATGATATTGTAGTGCCCATCTCTGACAGGTGTAGAGCAAGGAAGTGGTGTAGAATGGAAGAATCATGATGTGTGTGTATGGACAGTACAGGTGTGATTGATAATGCTGTGCTTCTACAGAATTCTATGAGGGGCAAGATTTGCAGTAATGGTGGTTGTACAGGATATTACGTTGGCTTCTAGTACTATGGACAACCGCTAGGAAAATAACAAGTTAGAAAGTATTAATTATTGAATCTTTGATGTAATTCAGGTATAAAAAAATAAGATACACAAACAGCTGCAGTCTCTTAATTTACTGATAACAGACATACAGTATAATAATGTCTGTAAGTATAATATGATGTATACAACTTTTATGATACCAAAATATTATGAAAACAGTTTGTAATGTATTAATTTATGAAATCCATCTTGTCAAGGTATCTTAAAACTGTCTCATCGATATTTGTACTTCAATAAAACAAAAGTAAAATAAAAAAAATTAAAAATTAATAAAATTAATAATAAAAAATATAAAACAGTAATGAATACTGGTACAGAATATGAATAAGCAAATCAAAGAAAAGGTAATGCATGCATAAGTACAGAAAGTCATTGGAATAATTTTACTCTGATAAATATATATTAAAACAATTCAATACCACTTTCCTTTCCTATTTGCAAAGATTAAAACATTTTGAAATGTAGAAATAGTAAAATATATACTTCATTCACCCTTTGTGGCATTAGACATATGCAGCAGTTCTGCAGAACTACAGGGTAGTAATTAACCAAATAAAGGATATGTATGTATTATGTATTTTTCTCCTTTGGATTTATAAACTAGAAAAATTTTCATGTTATTTTCACAAGGAGACATAAAGGAAATTTTTCATTTCTTTTGGCAATAGAAAGAAGGACTCAGTCTATTTGTCTTTTACTAGTGACATACATAAATAAAATTTCCAAATAGCTCAGAGCTCTAAAGTGCCTGCAAGCAGGCAATGAGGCTGGGGTCTCATCCTTGGGCATGCCATGCTGTTGTACCCCCAGGGCACACTGAGATGGCAACTGAGACTGGGTCTGGTGTCATGCTCCTGTAACCCCAGCACTTGGAAGGCTGTTAACAGTATGAGTACAATCTAGCAGTGAAAAACTGAACACCCTCTAGACACTTGTCTAAACATACAAATAAATAAATACATACATATATATATATATACATACATACATACACAAAATGTGATGAATCTCATTTCTGTTTTCTGCTAAAGATTAGAGAGTCAAAAAGAAAAGTACTCCTATATTTACTACAAAAATGTTGGAGATAATAAAATTAAGGACTTTTTTTTGAAGTAATAGAAAACTAATCTTAAGTATCAAAAATAAATCTAAGGGTCTGGGAGATGGCTCAGTAGAATAAGTGCTTCCTTGGTAAGCACAAAAGTGTGAGTTTGATCTCCAGTTAAGAAACAAAAATAATCTAAAGTCTGAAGCAACCTGAGTGCAGGCAAGGAAATTAAACAGCTCCTAACATTGGCTCACCTAATAAATATGTCATTGGATAACATATAAAGCAGCAAAAATGATTTAATGAATTTTAAATAAATTTCTACAGGCTGAAAAAAGGCTAGAGTAAAATAAGACTTTGGGTGGTAGGTATGCTGGAATTCATACTACTAAGATAATTCTTTTATTTATTTATTTTTTTTGGTGGTACCAGGGATCGAATTCGGGACCTTGCACTTGCCAGCCAAGCACTTGTTCCACTGAGCTGTCTCCTCAGCTCCTAAAATTATTTTATTTGTATATTTGATACAGGGTCTCACTATGTAGCTCAGACTCATAGTGATCCTCCTGTTTCAGACTCTCCAGCACTGAGATTACAGATATGCACCACAATGCCCAGTTTCTGTGGCCCACATGGTGTGCTCAAGGTTCCAGGGGATGGCACAGCATGCAGTACCAGGGATCAAATCCAGATGTTTTTGCTTGCCATGCAGGCACTTAGGCCACTGAGTTATCTCCCCAGGTACTCTGAGAGCTTTCTCCCAATAACTACAATCTGGTCAATGTTGCAGAATAGTTCACTGTATTGTCTGTGGAAAAGGAATAGGGGTAAAAGATGGAATAGTATAAGACATTAATGTAAATGTCTGTAAGTATAGTATCATGTGTATACCTTTTATGATACCAAAACATTATGAAAACAGTTTGTAATGTATTAATTTATGAAATCCATCTTGTCAAGGTATCTTAAAACTGTCTCATCAATATTTGTACTTCAATAAAACAAAAGTAAAATAAAAATAAATAAATAATTAAATATACAGCTTAAAAAAGACATTAGTTTAAGTGCTCTGGTAACAAGAAAGAACAGTTACATGAATAATAAAGGCAGTTATATGCATAATAATGTTATGTGCATACAAAGAAAGTATGACATAGTAAAAATTTAACAATGCTAGAAGACAGACTTGTCAATAGTTACTTAAATGCAAATGTATTTATTTGTCCAATGAAAAAGTATAGAGTGGATGGATCAAATTTCAGAGAGAGACAGACAGACAGACAGACAGAGGCAGAGACAGAGACACAAAGACAGAGACAGGGAGAGATCCACCAGATTCTATCTAGAAGACATACATTTTAGCCTTAAAATATACACTTGATTAAAATAAAGGAATTTTGAACATGTATTTATGCAAATGGAAACCAAAAGAAAGTGGAGATTCAATATACATATATCAGAAAAAGAATTCAGTCTAAATCTGTTAAGACAATAAGAAAATAATTACAAGATAACAAAGAGGTTAGTTTATCAAGAGGTTATAGCAATTGTGATGTAGGGGAAAGAAACTCCCAACCTGCTAGATGTCTGGTACAGACATACTCTGAAATCAAAGAAGGAATGTTATGAACAACAGAGGTTAATAGAAGAATATATTTATTGGGAAAGTAAAAGCTTCTTTCAGAGAGAAAAGCAGAAGAGGAGCCAAATGTTTTGCCAAATAATCCACCCAAGAAAACTAAAACTGACATGTACATACCAGTAGCAGCCACAGAGGCTCAGAGTGCCCACTCTTCCTCAGTGGGCCTACTGGGAAGGAACCATGTGACAGATAGCCCCAGGACCCAGCAGTACATTTCGATGGGGCTCAGCTGAAAAGAATGGAGTACAGAAAACAGAACAAAGCCAGGTAAAGCCAGTGAAGTTTGAGTTCATTAAATCTAGACCTGGTGAACTGACACATACTGCAAGGCCCAGCTGAACTCAGACCAAGTCGTAGACCTACAAGAGCACCCCTGCAGTAAAGAGTTGGCAGCAGGCAACAGAGGTAGACTAATCTACTTGAAAGACTCCAGGTTACATGAAGGGGAGGTTCCCAGACAGAACTCAGGGGAATTAATTTAAACATAAATTCCAAATTTAAGATCTGCTTTGTTATAGAGCAAATATTATAATATTTGCTTCTATTCTGTAAAGTACAAACCTATTAGGTACAAAAGATTCTAATATCTAAATTTTATTAGCTGTTATCAATATTGATAATAGTACTACTGTAAATGGGAAAGCATATCTTCTTTAATGGCATGCTGTCCCTTGGAAAATGATATCTGTGGTGACTGCGTAATAACCTCATTATGGCCCTTTACTGAAAATCTGAGGGCAGTGCAAAATGGAAACCAATCTCTCACTCTCAATTAGTAGAGAACATAGAATCATGGGATACAAACAAAACAATGAGTGTCAAGGAGCTGTGTTTGGCTTCTTCCCGATGAGCCTTGTCCTAGTGGACTGCTGGACCTTGCTTAGCTGCCTGTCCCATGGTTAATTTGAAGTAGTCCCACTGAGCTGTTGGGCACTCTGAGTCTCTGGGCCTGCTACTGGTATGTATATTTTGGGTTTTGTTTTATTGAGAACTTTTAAACTCTGATCCAGGAGTGATAACTAAAAAACAGACTCTTTAGAAAGATGCTCTCACAGAAGTTATACAGCTATCTACTATCAAACACTCATAAAAACATATTACAGAAATAAAATTAGAGTTCTTTATGAGATAAAAAATGAGAAAAAAAGAGCAAAACTTAATCTCAAGACCCTAGCCCACACAGAACAAATTCAGGAGACATCAGGATAGAAGACAGTGGAAGTCATATCTGAAATACTAGCAAATAAGGTAAAAAACAACTGAAAAAGTATATAGACAAAATCAGAACAGGCATAATCTCCCAGGTAAAAAAAGGAAATGATAACTGTAATGAAAGAATTACTAAGCATTTCTAATAAGACACTGATTTGAAAAATAGAGCAGAATAGAAAAATGATGGAATATTGAAGGAACAATATAAAAAGAAATAAAACACATGAAACAGGTTCAAACAGATGTATAAGAAATGAAAATATCTATTAAAACATTTCAAAAACGCTGGAATGAGTGAAGATAAATTTTCAGACCTTCAAGAAAATGTTGCCGCTAGTGAATGGGTAATGAAAAATCTCTTCAAAATAACAAGGATCTAGGAAATAATAATTCAACTGCTTCAAGACAATGTAACGATGAACAACATAAGATTAATAGGCATCAATGAGAAGACAACACAAACACCATGAAAAGAATTTGGGCAGAAGTAATAGCAGAACACTTTCCAAATATGAGGAAACAATCTGATGTTCAGGTAACCAAGGCATATGGAACACCAAATAATATCCATCCAATTAAAACTACATAGAGCTGTAAAACAATCAAGATCCCAGAAGTTCAGCAAAAGAATGACATAAGAAAATTTCCTATAGAAAAGAAACACATCACATTTAAAGGAAAATTCATCAGAATAACAGCAAATTTCTTCTCACAAATCATCGGCAAATAGGGCATGGAACAAAGTACTTCAAATCATTCAACAAACTCTGCAAAAATTCATTCAAGTTTAGTGGAGAAGTTAAGTACTTCTACTACAAAGAATAAATAAAAGAAATTCATGACAACTAAACCAACTCAAATATATTCTAGGCAAGTATCACAATGCTCACAATTCCAAGAACAATGAAATAATGCACTGTACATGGCAAAAGTTGCAGAATGTTCTTGATGATTTGCTACACTGTTTGCTAGTATTTTACTGAGGATTTTTGCATCTATGTTCATTTGGGATATTGGCCTGTAGTATTCCTTTGAGTTTGGATCTTTCTCTGTTTTATTATCAGTGAAATACTTCCATCCAGGAATGAATTTGGGGGAACTGATACCTTTTAATTTTGTTGAAGAGTTTCAAGAGCATTGGGATTATTAGTTTTTGTCAATCGCTTTTGAATTCATCTATAAATCCATTATGGTATGAGATTTTCTTTGTTCATAAATTTAAACACATTTTAAATTTCATTTACTCATATTGGGTTATGCAGAGCTTTTATATCTTCTTGATTCACGTTTATAGTTGAAATGTATATAAGAATCCACCCATTTTTTCCCTGTGTTTCCCGTACTCTGAGACTAAAGATTTGGGATGTAGGGTTTGATTATCTCCTGAATTTCAATGGGGTCTGTAGTAATTTTATCCTTCTTTTTTTTTTTTTTTTTATTTTACGGAAGGGTATACAGGGTACTCAGGGTCTCCCTACTAAATCAGACTGATAGTGACCTACCTGTTTACAGCCTCCCACGAGTTGGGATTACAGGTGCCCGCCACCACACTCTGTCTCAGGATGCCCTGGGGGCGGGGCTGGCACTGCAGGCCTAGGGATCAAATCCCGGGGCTCTGCGCCTGCCTGCAGCCACTTTAATCCTCTGAGCTATTTCGCCAGTCCTTCATTCCTTATTACATGAATTTCATTTTTTCCATTACTTTTTTGGATCAAAGTGGCTAGACATTTATCAATTTTATTTATTCTTTCAAAGAAGAAATTATGTGGTTTATTTATGCTTTTATGTTTTTCTTCATCCAGTTCATTTATTTCTTTGCTTATCTTTATAGTTGTCTTTTTTCCTCTGGCTTTTGGCTGGATTTGCTCTTATCTAGGAGCTTGAAGTCTTGCACAAAAATGTTTATGTAGGATTTTTCAGTTTTCCTGATGTAAGAATGTAACACTGTATTTCCCTTTTCAGAAAGCTTTCATTGCATCCTATAGACTGCACTTCTCTTTCATTGTAAATATTGTGTAATTTATTGTTTAATTTTATCTGTAACCCATTGGTTGTTTCAGAGTGTGTTATTTAATCTCCACATGTTTTGGCACTTTTGCTGTTTCTTTCGTCAATAATTTCCCATTTCATTGAACTATGGTCAGAAAATATGCATGGGATAATTTAAATTACCTTACATTTACATAAGCATGATATATGTACCATTATATGATATATTTTGGAGAACATAGCATATATAACTTAGAGGAATGTGTATTCTGACTTTGTTGAGTGGTACACTGTAAAGTACTATTAAGTCCATTTCTTCACAATTTTTATTTAGCTTTATTTTTCTGATTTTTTGCCCTGAGTAAAAGTATCCCACTAAAATTATGCCATTGCTCATTTGTATCTTCATGTCTTAAAATCTTATGCAGTTGGATGCTCCTACTTTGCAAGAATATATATTTGTGATTGTTATCTCTTTCTCTTTCAGGTTTCTGCTAACAAGTATGTAGTAACCGACTTTATGTCTATTAATCATTCTTGGTTTAAAGTTGATATTGTTAGCAAACATAATAGCTATCACTGTTTTTTCTTGTTTCCTGTCTCACATTGTATCCCTTCCTTTGATTTTTAGTCTGTGAATTTCCTTTTAAGTTAAATGTGTTTATTGTATGCAGCATATTGTTCAAATTTTTTCTTGATCCACTCTCCAAGTCTGTTTCTTTTGATTGATGAATTGAGGCCATTTACATTGATGACCTCATTGATGTGTATTGGTCTATATTTGTCATGTTGTTTTCCTGCTATAGGTTTCCTTCTTTTTAATTTCTTGTTCCAATTGATGATTCCTTTCTGTTCTTTTTTTATTTCTGTACTTTAGGGAAGAGTCCAAATTGTGTTCAGGATCTCACAACTAGATCAGACTTGTAGTGATTCTCCTGTTTAGAGCCTCCCAAGTGCTGATATTGTAAGCTCATGCCACCATGTCCAGTCTCAATTGCTGCCTCAGCATGCCCTGGGGGTTAGACTGATAAGGCAGGCCCAGCCATTGAACCCGCAGCCCCTACACCTCCTTGCAGGTGCTTTAATCTGCTGATATCTTCGGCTGGTCCTCCTTTCTGTTGTTGTTCTTGAACTTGTTTTAGTTTATGTTTCTAGAATATCTGTCACTGGAATTTTTGTGATTGTTCTTATGGTCCTGAATTTCTTGAGTTGTTCTTTGTCATGGAAGAATTTTAATTTGTCATAAACTTTGACAGATAGTTTTGCAGGGTACGTCAATCTGGGTTGAAGTACTTCACTCCATTTTTTTTTTTTTTTTTTTTTTTTTGGTAGAACCGGGGATTGAACTCATGCCCTTGTGCTCGCCAGGGAAGCACTTATTCCACTCAGCCAACTCCCCAGCCTCCGTCAATATTTCCTTGTTTGATGGTTTATGTTGAGAAACATTCCATGATTTTTCACAGAGTAATCTGCCAAAATACCATTAGTATAACTTATAAAATTAGTGAAAACATTAGTAAATATCACTCACTACCAGAAGAAATCTGAAATGTCAGTTCTTATGGCTTTCCTTTATAGTTGATCTTTCTCTATAACAGCTTTTGAATTCTGTTCTGTCATTGAATTTCTAAGATCTTGATTATTATGTGTCTATGCATACATTTGTTTTGATTTTGGCTATTTGGAGTTTTTTATGGTTCACTAAACTGTATGTTAGATTTTTTCCCTCATGCTTCGAAAATGGTTTTCTATGACATCTGATATTAATCTTTTTATGTCACTGGTGCTGACTGTTGCAATTTTGTTGATACCTGCTATTCTTATGTTTTCTTCCTCTGCATCATCTTTTAACTTATGAATTATTATTTCCTGATACTTTGTTAGTGTTAAGAGATCTTTCCTTTCATATTCATTAGTTGCACTGCTGTCTTCAGGGTATGAAAGTCTATCTTCAGTTTAATTCAGCCAATTTGGTCAGCTTTCATTGGAATTCATAGTGTCCTATATATCTGTTTGAATTGATGTTGTGCTTTCTAATTTTTTCCTATATCATTTGTTCAATGTTTCAACATTCAGTTTTTCCACCATTTTTCTGTTCTCAATGTTTTTTAACTATGTCTTCTTTAGATGAGCTGGCCAAATTTTTTATGTTTTTTCTTTTTCATCATGAGTAATTATTTTTTATCTGAAATATTACTCCTATAGCCTGATGGACATTTTGCTTTATGTCTGTTACTATAATATCAGAAATTCCAGGTGTGCGATTCTAAGTTCTTCTATGTCCTTGTGTCCTACACTATTCTGTGTGAGTTGAAAAAGTCAGATTGCCTTTTTTATTTTATTTTGACATTTTGAAGCTGACACTTATCACTCATATTGAACAGTGGTGGGTGAGACCACTACTATCACCCATATTGAACATGGGTCTGTAAGGTTTCCAAACTGTGATTGGGCAGATTAGAAATAATTGAGGCTCTTAAAAGTGGTGGGGGGTGGGAGAACCTCAGCAAAGCTTCTATGCATGTTGTGGGATTAGGCTGAAGCCATCAAGCCCACGAATCTACCTGGAATCCTTCCACACACTCAGACATTGGGATAGTGCTCCAACAGATATGCTGTGCTTCTTTGCTGGTGGTACACACTGGCCAGACTTACTAGGTCCCTGTAACTATCCAGTGTCTGCCTATATTCTCAGATGGTGGGATAGTATGCTATCTTGTAAATTTCTGAGTCCTTTCATTACAACCAACTCTGAGCATGTGCCATATTTTGAATGAGTTTTCCTTAGCCCTGCAAGTTCTTATAAGCACCAATACAGAGTCTCAATGTCTTTTTTTGTACAATTTATCTTATTTATGCAGTCTTATATTTTTTTCTTATTTTACTGTACAGTACAGTACTGTAGTTTTATATTCTGTTACATATTATATTAGTGTATGTAAGAATTATGCAAATAAAACAAGGTCATCAATTTGAGTTTGACTTGATCCTATACATATTGTTCTGTGCACCATGTGATACATATACTGTACAATTCTTTTTTTTTTTTTTTTTTTTGTATTTAGGACAGGATCTACAGGGTCTACAATATCGCAGATACAGATCAGATTCATAGTGATCCTCCTATTTATAGCCTCCCAAGTGCTGGGATTACAGGTGTGCATCACCATGCCCAGTCTCACTCACTCTCTCAGCACACCTTGGGGGTGAGACCAGAACGGCAGTCCCAAGATATCAAACTCCAGGCTCCTATGTCTGCTTAAGGATGTATTTTAATCCACTGAGCTATTTGTCCAGGTCTATAATTCTTAATTTAGGGTCCAACTCACTTAATAACTTAAGTCACAAAACCAGGCCTTATTTGTTCAATGAAGAGTGTCTACATCTTAAATATTATATATATATATATATATATATATATATATATATATAAATAATATATATATAAATATATGACAAATTCAATGATATATCTTAACATATCAGAGTTGTCAATTATTGAGGAACAATAACAAAATATCTGTGTAGATATAAAGAAGGGCTGATGAGTTGATGAATAGATATGCAAATGAATGCATACATGAAATACAAGAAAAGGCTCTTGCATGACCAAGACATATAGGGAAAATATGCCACACAAGACCTTCATCCAAAGAATTACAATATATTTTACAATTGCATCATACTTTATGTAAAGTTTTTTTAATCAAGGAATTATTCATTAATTCAGTTTGATCTGTCTTTTGAACATTCTTATGAATATATTGTATTCATTTGGATGGGTAATATAATAATTTTTTAAAATGAGAAAGAAACAGATACAGAAAGATATGGGTGTTGATGTGCCAAAAATCATGCATTGTAGAAGCATTATATCCTTTTATAATTTGTAGAAGAGGATTGTCATTGAATGTGTAAATCTTAATATCTCTATATAAAAAACTTACCACTGCACTCCAATTTTATAGTGTAACATTAATATGATATCAATACTTTCTAAATGCAATACTATAATGTTGTTTTATTTTTCCAGAAACCTCAGTGGCCCTAAATGAATAACATATAGAAACTTTACATTTACCGAACTTGTTTCCTACTGTTAAAGAACCAGTGGTACCTCTCTGTGCCTGATTTTCTTTTCTTTGAAAACTTTAATTGAAATCATGAACATTATGTAAAGTAAAAGTCATTTTCACTCCTATGCACATGGGCTCTTGTTCTAATAGCCAATATCTCTAATAGTCAATTAAACTGCTGGGTAATGAGAATATCTATAGCTTTTTTGACATTTAACTGCTTTTATTGTTGATATATGGTGTCACTATGCACTTTGGATTCATAATAATCCTCCTCTCTCTGCCTCGACAGTGCTCGAATTACAGGCATATGACATGGTGCCCTGGGTTCCGGGGCTGTCTCGACCTGCTGTACCAGGGATGAAATGCCAGACCTTGTTGTTCAGGTAGTTGATTTTGCCACCACCTTGTGTACTCAGCTCTCTGTAGATTTTTTGGAGTTAGAAAGTGTGTTCATTTTGGGCAGAGAGTGCCTGAAATTCAATGCATTTATGGCAAAAGAACACAAAGTGCCCGCCCCCAGGCTGCGGAGAACGAGGGCCGCCCTTCCCTGGCTAGGGCGCGGGGGTTGGGGGGGCGCGGGCCGAGCCGCGTGGTGATCGCTATCCGAGTTCACTGGAATGAGAAATCCGGGTTAAGTTATGCGCGGCTGGCGCGGGGTGCGAGCCTGGCTGGCCGGTGGAGCCACCTGCGGGGCCAGAGTCCGCGGCGGGCAGGCGGGGAGGCTTCCAGGAGTTGGCGAGCGGTGCCGACGGGGACTTGGGCTGTAGAAGCGCGGAGCAGCCGGGGCTGGGGAGTGAAGGCCACCCGAGTGCCCAGAGCGGTGCGGAGCCGCTGGCGGCTCGGTTCCATCGCACCTCGGGAGAGGCACTGCCGCCTTAGCGCCCCAGAGAGCGGACTGAGACAAACAAGCCGAGCGGTTTGCAAGGGACGCCCGGCCTGGGAAGGTGGCTGTCTGCGAACCCACCCTGCGCGGTGCCCGCTCCTGGCCCCAGGTATCGCGCAAAATGCACGGTCCCCCCCTCCCCCGTATTGACCAGCTGGAGTCCTCTTTACAGATGGTATAAAAGCCTTAACATTTTCAAAGCTAGATCGATAAAGGCATATTTTGTAAACAATTGCCCTGGGGCAGATGCTGTCCTTGTGCGTTTGTGGCACAGCTATCACCAGCCAGTATTTGACAGAAAAGTACAATGTCAACACCCCCATGTTCCAGAGCTTTCTCAACCATTGTGTGCTGTTCCTGATTTATACAGTGATGCTAGCCTTTCAGTCAGGCAGTGATAACCTTTTAGAGATCTTGAGGAGAAAGTGGTGGAAGTACATCCTACTGGGACTGGCGGACGTGGAAGCTAATTACCTGATTGTCAGGGCGTACCAGTACACGACTCTCACCAGTGTCCAGCTTTTGGATTGCTTTGGGATTCCCGTGTTGATGGCTCTCTCGTGGTTTGCTCTTCATGCAAGATACAGGGTGCTCCACTTTGTCGCCGTGTTCATCTGCCTACTGGGCATGGGGACCATGGTCGGCGCAGACATACTAGCAGGGAGGGAAGACAATTCAGGGAGTGACGTGCTGATCTGTGATGTCTTGGTCCTGCTTGGGGCGTCCCTCTATGCTGTGTCTAATGTGTGCGAAGAGTACATTGTAAAGAAACTGAGCAGACTGGAATTTTTAGGAATGCTAGGCTTATTTGGAACCATTATCAGTGGCATACAACTATTGATTGTGGAATACAAGGATATGGCCAGCATTCATTGGAACTGGAAAATTGCCCTGCTGTTCGTGGCATTTGTCCTCTGTATGTTTTGCCTATATAGCTTCATGTCAGTGGTGATCAAAGTCACTAGCGCGACCTCTGTCAACCTGGGCATCCTGACAGCTGACCTCTACAGCCTTTTTTTTGGACTCTTTCTGTTTGGCTATAAGTTCTCAGTTCTCTACATCGTGGCCTTCACAGTCATCATGCTGGGATTTGTCCTGTACTGTTCCACCCCGACTCGCACGGCAGAGACAGCGGAGAGCAGCAGCCTGCCCCAGGTCACCAGCATTGGCATTGACAACCTGGGCCTGAAACTTGAGGAGAGCGGGCTCCCTGAGACCCAGTGTGCAGCGCTGTAGCAGGAGGAGCTGCGCCTGGTGGAGACTGAGGGGCGGGCTTGGGGGAGACGCTGGAGTGGGATGCACCGGGGTGAGGTCTCAGAGAGCAGTGGTGAGCAACCTACCTGAAGCAGAAACAGCAAAGCAGCACCTGGGGCCAGGATCATGGTTCCCCAGCGTGGAAGGGACTCCCCCTGCAGTATCAAAAGGATGCAGGAGAAAAAAGAGGAGGAGATGGGGAGATACCAGTCTCAGCCTGAAAGCAGGCTGCCCCGGGGATGCTGGGGGTTGGGTGGACATTTCCACTGTGATGAAATTTGGTTTTTGTTCCACCAGGGCAGTCATGGCCCACAGGTCTTTGGTAACAGTGAGGTGTGGTCACTGCATACAGCAGGGAGAATTGGGGGTTGGGGGAGTTTAGAGGTCTTGGGGTGCAAGAGTGGCAAGCAGAAATACTGAATGGAGTCATGTCACTTTGGTGCTCTTTCCCAGTGGTTTTCTCATCCCACCTCTCCTCCTCCTGTTTTTAAAAGTAAATCTCCAACACCCTCCACTCCCCATTCAGCCCATCATTCCATATACAGAGCAAACTCTGCCCTCAAAGTCTGTGACCCTGGACTCTTCCCACTTTCGGCCCCACACTAGGTTCCCCCAAGATTTTCCCCAACCTGGGTAAATGTGTGGGTACCTTCCGAGAAGTTCTCAGGACTCCCAGGTTCTTTTCCTGTTTATTTCATTTTATTAATTTTCAGCTCAGAACACTTCAGTCTTATTACAGATTATCACATTACAGGGAAAGCTTTGTTCTAGACCTGGTAGAAACAAACAGAAACCCCAGATTAATGATTTCTCAGAAAAGAGCTGTCCCAGAGCACAAGAAGACCCCAGTTGTTAAAAAGAAGACAGGATGCTGCTTCTTACCAAGTGTCTGCAATGCCACGGTATCCTCCCACAGAGGGTTCATATGTAGCATCAGTATAATACTAACCACAAGTATGCCATTCCGGGACACTAAGCTTTGTAAATTTTTTGTAAAAGTATAATAAATTGTATGTGTTCGTATGATTAAAAGACTTTGCATTTATGGAAAAAAAAAAAAAGAACACAAAGTATGCCACACAAGACAAGGATGTGAAGAATGCAAGTTGTATGGAATAAGTGACTGTCTTTTTTCCCAATTTAGAAACTGTTACTAAAATGAATGAAGGGAATGTACTTAATTCCATAATCAGTCTTTGTTAAGGAAAGATTCAGGTTTCCTAGTTAAATTTATGAATTTCTTTTGAGCTTCCACTCTCCTCAATATCAAAGTGCCAAATAATTATGACTTAACCTGATCATACACAGTGGCTGCAGTTTGTATGTGTCCCTATAATCCACCCATAGGAGAATAAGTCTTCTAGAAATGAATACTTCTCTATGAATGATCTCCCTTCTTTAAATTTCTGTAGAATTCCACAGTGGAGCTCAGTATCCCAATTATTGTTCAGATGATAGATGCAGGTGATGCAACAGCATTGAAATCAGAATAGAGCACATGAAAGCAAAACTTGTTCCCTTAATTGACTAGAAAGTCATCATCCCCCTGGGCCTTTCTTTGACATGATGTTTGCTCAGCCATATAGGACTACTCTGTACATGCATGACAAGAGAAAGTTGATGTTCTAGCAACTCTTCTCTTGACCCTAATCCCACCTCATCTACGCACCTTGAGGATGCAAGAGTATAGCCTGGACAACTGTTGGTCTTGTTGACCCATTGCAGTGTAGCAACTTGTTGATCTCCAGAATACAGTTGTCATCTAACTTGCCCCAAAAATTGTCAAGGTAACAGAGTCCAACTGCATGTAAACAGAACATTTGTACTTCAAGGTACTTTTCTCCAGGCCCAACTTCTTGGTGTTTTCCAGGGGCATCTTAAGGAGGTGGGCGTTTTGAGAAGCTAGGAAATGTAAGGCTACAGCCAATACTGGTGTGACAAAAAACACCATCTATAAAACCTCTATAAGATATTTTTGAGATGGTTTGGACCGTTATTGAAAATATTTTATTCAGTCTTATGGGCTTTACATATATAGGTAATGATGTGAGCTCCAACTTGTAAAGAGGAAGGAGACTGACTCTTGCAATCTGATACTTAGAGCGGCATAATATAGAGGGACTTTGCAGAGAAAAGATATTCTCCCATGATCAAGGGAAAGAGAGCAGTGAAATCCCATGAGGAAATGGCCAGCAGTCATATATAGACTCAAAATCAGAGGGTCTTGACATACTCAGAGTTACCAGAAACCAATCAAGTTGAAAACTGAAAATTAGCAATGACAAGTTTGCCTCATTTATTTGACAATCAAGCACATTTCTTTAAGCCATGTAAAACTAATTCCACACTAAATTCTAACACAATGTCCCCACCATTATAACACTGCTGAGAAATCTCAGTTCAAGTTCTTCTTCGATATTCAAGACAAACTCTTAACAATGAAATATTGTAATATTCATACAACGTGACATATTTCCAAGATAAAATGGACATGGTAAATATTGTAATTCCAGAACTCAAGAATAAGAATACAGAAAAGCATTGGATCAGCACAATACTAAAAACCAGTAAGGCAGGCATTAAATCCCACAGCTCCATGTGCAGCATGTGGCACATGGAATACTAGGAGATCAAAATTATTGGAATGTCCTGCCTTTAAGGCCTAGATATTTACTTTACACATGCTTTTTTTTGAGTTTACTCTGCTTTTTGCATGCCCATTTACTTGACACACATTACATATTCATGGCAACTGTATCTTCCTGTAGTTTGCCCTTTATCATTACTTTCATTATCCCATTTCAGAACACAATATTATGAAGTGCTGCAAACATGGACAATTATTGTGTCACATATTGCTTAAGCCACCATTTGAAATCAAAGCAGATAATTTTGTGTCTCTACAACTCTTTCACTTTTCATGTCTGCAAAAGCAGCATTGTGTGGATAAAACCAAAGTTGGCTATGTGCTTAGGTGGTAACTGTTTATCCCTTGGTCCATGTTTCCAGTGGCATCTTTGTGCTTGTATGGGCAGTTGATGGTGAAATAAATCTCAGGGAACTATTTCCTCAGGAAACCCAACCAGTTGGGGTCACTGATTCTTTTCTCAAATCAAATATTCACTTATTTACACCATTGATTTTGTAATGGCTAGAGATTGGCTGATATATTTTATTGTTCCTCAAGGCACCTTTCATCTTATCACAGTGGAAGGTACTAATTTTCTCTTGGATGATGCTAATCACTTCAGCAGCAATCCCCTTTCATCCAAAACTCACATCTCCTTCTTTTCTGATAGAGATAAAAAGATTCAAATCCACTTTTTGCTCCTGATAGTCACTATAAATCTGCCCTACACTGAATATCATGCTGCCTTGACATTTTCTCCGCAAAATCAACTACTATGTCATCTGTAACCTGACTCACATAATGCTGTATGGCACGCAAAAAAATGTAGACAAATTCTTTGTCCAAATGTAATACACATGGTCTCTAATCCAATTCTCAATAGACGCTCATTCTTTTTTTTTTTTTTTAATGTCTTTTTGAGACAGGGTCTCACTATGCAGTTCAGGCTTTCCTTCAGCTCACTTTGTAGCTCAAGCTGGTCTTGAATTCACAACAATCCTCCTGCCTCAGCCTCCCAAGTGGTGGGATTACAGGCATGTGCCATCACTCCCGGCTTAGGCTCTCATTCTTATTTGACATTTCTCACAAACAATTCTTTGCTACCTACATTCTCATTAGTACTATGGTTTTCTAAACCCAGAAACAGTTGCCCATAAGTCTTCTGCTTATAGCATACAACACTTTATCTCGACTGATTCTCTAATCTTTAACATTATTCTATAAACCCATTGTAAAAATTCATGGATGTTCAGTAAAGTCCCAGAAACAAAAAAACTTCTCTTGCATCAATTTTCTGAACTCAACACCTTTTATTTGCTAGGACAAAATACATGAAACTCAAGTTAATAGAGAAAATAATATTTTGGCTGATATTTTAGAGATTTATTCTATGGTTAGCTGTTTCCAAGTCACATCATAACCCCAGAAAATGAGGTTAAAGAAGATATATATATATATATATATATATATATATATATATATATATATATATATATATATATATATATGTATGTATATATCCCAGTGTTGTGCTTCTGTAACCCACCTTTCTGAGTGTAAACTGGGCTTGCACAATTTTCTAAAAATTGTCCCACACCAACGAAATAGATATTCTAAGTTAAGCATTGCAGCAAGTTGATCAATGGGTTATAAATTGGAGGAGAGACTAATGGCTGTAGTTTCATCATTAGAAAGTCTTTTAATTTCAAAGCAAGATTATACAATAAATAAAATTATTTTTAATAGTAAATAGTGGAAATTGTCCTGCAATTAAGAGCTAGTGTCTATCTTCTGGATCAGTAAATAAATGAGGTACAAATTAAATATTAACTTTGTGAGTTAAGAAATGTGTGTTTTATTTAAAAGCAGTTACTGCTAGCTAGATTTTGGGCTTGGTCAAGAAAAAAAATTTCCTTTATAGCTTAGGTTTACTTATGAAGATAAAATACTATATGTTCTCAGAAATAATTAGAAGTGTTATTATTATTATAATCTTATAATATTATGATAATTTATAAAAATTCTGCGTTGATATGTGCTATAAATCCAACTCACATGTACAGAAATCATATAACCTCTCTAGTGTGAAATCCTGAGAGAATAAATACAATCCAAAAAGTTCACTGGAGACTGTGAAAGACTGCGCAGATAGCTTGGTGGTATAAACACCAGTCTGGCAAAAATAACGTACCTGAGTCTGATCCCCAGTACTGCATGCTTTCCTAACCCCGGAAACCTTGGCACACAGTATAGGACTCAGCACTGGGTGTGGTGGCACATGCCATTAATCCCAGTGTTTGGCAGGCTGAAAATAGGAGGATCACTACAAGTCCAAACTGCATAGTGAGACTTTGTACTAAGTACATGAAGATAAAACAGAGATAGAAAAAAACTATATTTATGTATATATGCAGGTAAATTGGATAATTGTACTGCTGAATTCTGGTGGTCTTTTGAAAAGAGTATTTAGGGAAGGCCAAATTACTCAGTAGATTAAAGCACCTGCAAGCAGGTACAGAGACCGGGGGTTCAATCCCCAAGCCTGCTGTGTCTGCCCCGCCCCTGGGGCATGATGAGATGGCAATTGAGACTATGCTTGGTGGCATTCACCTATAATCCCAGCTTTTCAGAGGCTTTATACAGGCAGACACCCTTTGTATCCTTCCCTAAAATGCAATAAATAAATAAATAAATAGATAAAGGAGCAGTTAATGATTAAATGTTTTATCCTTTTTAATTTGTTATACTTATTTTTCTTGTGTGGGGATTCTACTCCAGCAGGAGCCCAAATCTGGCATATGTGAGGATGCATTCGTAGCCTGCTGGATTCTATTGCAGTTGGCACCCAGACCAGGTATGTATGTGGGACCTTCCACACTGGCCAGATTCTACACCATCAGACAGGCCTGATTGGAAAACCTGCAGCAGTACTCCCTGCAGAGTGATAAGAGGCAAGACCCATTTAATCCACAAACCATATCTTGCCAGAGGGGCACATTGTGTTCACTTCCATGGGCTGCAGTAGGAAGAAGTGTAGCATACCAGCTAGATTCAAACCAGGCCCACAGAGACAAGTTTGAACTAGTTAGATCTGGACCCTCTAAGCTGAAATATTTTGCTACACCCATATCTATGAGAGCATCCTCTCTCTTTCTTTCTCGATTAAGAGAAGGGACAACAGGTATCCAAGGTGAAATAGTCTGCCTGGAAGTCTATAGGTACAAAAATGGAGTCGATCAGACAGAACTAAGGGAAAATAATTTAAGTACAAATTCCCAATGTAATATCTTTGTATCTATACAGTGATAATATTTGCTCTTAGTATGCAAAATACAAACACATTAGATGCAGAAGTTTGCCAACTGCCAAATCTCAGTACCCATTATTAGAGTTGCTAGTTATACTTCTGTAAATACAAAACAGTAACTGCTTTAACTACATAATTTCTCTTGGGCAATATCTGTACATGGCAAGGTAATAATTGCACCAAATTTCCAAACTAAAGACCAGAAGACAATGCTATATAAAATGAAAAAGAAAAGGAGCAAAATGCATTCTCAGGCACTGTGCCTCCCCAGAAAAAAATGCATGAGAAACAAGCATAGAAGAAATTTAAAATTACACACCTGAAATCTATGAACTAATAGTGTTTAAGTAATGAAACAAATGATATAGAGTAAATCAGATAAAATATAATGTCTGAAGTAAAAAAAAGATAAATATAATGAATGAATTATTAAAAACATCTAAGAAAGACACTGCTAAAAAATAGAGGAGAATAGAAAAATGATGGAATCCTTGAATGGGCAATAAAGAAAAGAAATAGAATCCATGAAGCAGACTCAAAGAGACAGAGAGAAGCATAAAATCTCAATCACAAGCTGGAAAAACTGTATGAATGAAAGTGAACATAGAGATTCAGACCTTGAAAACACCATTTCAGCTATTGAAAAGGTAATAAAAGATCACTTAAGGGCACTAAGGATGCAGGATCAAATAATTCAACAACTGCAAGATGATGCAAAGATGAACATCTTAAGATGAAGAGACATTAGTGAGAAAGAAGAAATCAGTAGAACTAATATATAAAATATGGGCAGAAGTAATAGCATAAAACTTCCCAGTTATGGGAACAAATTATAATATTCAGTTAACTGAAGCACATAAAACTGAAATAACAACAAACTAATTAAAAACACGCCAAGATATATAATATACAAGATCATCAAAATCCAGCAGACGAAAAATATAACAAAGCCACTAGAGAAAAGAAACATACCATATTCAAAGGATAACCCATCAAAATGATGGCAAATTTCTCTTCACATGCCAGTAACTTAAGAAGAGCATGAAGCAAAGTAGTTGAGGTACTTCCTGCAAGAAAAAAAATCCAGCCACGACTTCTATACCCTGAAAAATTCTCTTCCAATTTTTTTATTTTTTAATTTATTGAAGTACGAATATCAATCAGACAGTTTTAAGACAGCTTAACAAGACATATTCGATAAGATAATACATTGCAAACTGCTTTTATACTATTTTGGTATCCTACAAGGTGCATACATGATATTATACTTACAGACATTATTATAGCAGATGTCTCTTATCAGTAAATTAAGAATGTAGCTGCTCATTTATCTTATCATTTATACCTGAATTATATCAAAAATTCAATAATTATTTTCCTAGTGGTTGACCATAGTACTAGAAGCCGACATAATATCCTGTCCAATCACCATTAGTGCAGATCTTGCCTCTCATAGGATTAATGTAGAAGCACAACCTTATCTCTCCCAATGGTACTGTCTATACACATACATCATGATTTTTTCTTTCTATACCCCTTCCTTTGTCTACACCTGTCAAAAATGGGCACTCCATTGTCATTCAACTAACTTAGGCTCTTGAACTCAAAAAAACAATCCAACGCAGTCCAGCATTTCACAACAATAGTGAGTTATTCAAAGAAGTTGTCAACCATAGCCATTTATAGCTCAGCTAAATATTATGGCCCTTCATATGTATACTTCATTTTTATACTTTTCTGCTGGATGGTTAAGACTAGATAGAGCAAGACTTATATACCAATACTTGTACTTTATATTTGTTATGTGTTCAGTGAAGTCCCCAAAAGGTATATCTTGTAGTCCTGTACATTATTCTGTAGATTCTTTGTCTGTGTCATCCATGTGGATGAGTCACGGTCAATGCTTGGGCAGCTTGCTCTCTGTGAGAGCCTGAGAGAAAGTTTTATCTCCATGTGACTCTCCCCAGGCACACTATAGAACTTCAATCACTTTCCTATGTCGCTCTATAATCTCCTTGTTCAGAAAAGTGGGAGCTCAACTGAGCTTCATGATGTTGCAGTACAGGTTCTCCTATGTCCTGAGTCTTTGCTGACCTTGAAAGTCTAGGGCCAAAATGTTGGGTGGCCTTTTGGTTCTTCTATTTCTCCAACTCTCACTTGTGAACTTAGGTTGTTAACCATCCAGAAGAAAACCTGATTAGTATCCTGCAGCATATGCCATTCACTTTGGCTTATCAGACTCAATTGATTTTAGTTGTCGTTGTACGTTTCCATTTGTATTTCTGCTTTTCCCTTCTTATACTAGGGAGACTATACGATATTTACACATGTGTGTCTGGTTTATTTCACTTATGAGTATATGTTCAAGTGGCATCCACTTCAGTATAAATGCTTCAAACATATCACTCTTAATAGCTGAGTAATACTCCATTATATAGAAATAACACATCTTTTTCAACCATTCCTCAGGTGATGGACATCTTGGTTGTTTCCAAAATTTTGCTATCACACATTGCATTGCTATAAACATAGGTACCCACATATCACTATGATGCAATATTTTCAGATCCTTTGGGAAAATTCCCAGTAGGGGGATAGCCGGCCTGAATGGGATTTCTAGTCCTACTCTTTTGAGGAGTCTCCACACTGACCTCCACAATGTTTGTACCCGTCTACATTCCCACCAGCAGTGGAGAAGTGTTCCCATTTTCCCACAACTTCTCCAATATTTGTTGTTGCTTGATTTCCTTATGATAGCCATTCTTTCTGGAGTGAGATGATATCTCAGTGTTGTTTTTATTTGCATTTCATGGATGGCTAGTGATGTGGAGCATTTTTTCATATATTTATTGGCTTCTTTAATTGCGTCCTCTGAGAAGTGTGTATTCATCTCAGATGCCCATTTCTGAATTGGGTCTTTAAATTTGAGGGCCCTGTTATATCTTAGTTCTTTATATATTCTAGACAGTAGTCCTCTGTCTGATTGCTTATTAGTTAGGATTTTTTCAAAATTTGTGGGTTGTCTTTTCACTCTGTTGCCAATTTCTTTTGACATGCAGAAGCTCCTTAAGAAGAGTTGATCCCAGTTGTTGATTCTTTCAAGTGTTCACTGTGAGAATATATGTTTGTTCATGAACTGTTTACCTACCCCTATGTTCCTCCTACTTTATTTTCCAGCAGATTGTGTGTTTCTGTTTTAATGTTTAGATTTTTAATCCATTTTGACTTTAACTTAGTGCATGGTGATAGAGCTTTGTCAAGTTTTAGTTTACAGCATGTAGAAAGTCTCTTTCAATTTCGATGGAGAATAAAACACTTCCATGACAAATAAGAAAAATCAAGCTCATGATGATGAAGCCAACCATATACAGACTACTAAAAGATATTCTAGAGTGGGAACAAATGGCCCACAACTATAAGAATAAGAATGGACATGAAAACCAACTACTAGGGACAACAATTAAACAAGGAAGAAAAAGGGGTATATATGAGAAGCTAAATAACATGTCAAACATAATTCAATATGTTTCAATTATAACCATCAATGTAAATGAATTTAATTCACCAATTATGAGAAACAGACTGTTACAGTGGATTAGGAAGCAAAATCCAACAATCTTCAGTATACAAGCAACATACTTAACTCATGAAGAAATTCAGAGGCTAAAAGTCAAAAGATGGTAAGATAACACCACATGCCCCAGCACATCAGAAAAAAGCAGGGATAGCAATCGTTTACACAGACAGTCTGGGTGTCAAACCAAGAATGATCAAATAAAATAAAGAAGACCACTATACACTGGTTAGGGGAAAAATAAAAGAGAAAGAGGTAACAGTCATAAATATGTATGAACCAAACTTGGGAGCAGACAAATCATATTGGGGTTGAAAAATCTAATATCCAATACCAGAATCTTCACAGGAGACATTAACATCCCCGTATCTCAAAATATAGGTAAAGCAGACAAAAATATCAGATTTTCACAACTGAAACAGAACTTAAAATAAATGGACTTAGTGGACATATAAAGTGTTTCAACCAACCACATCTGAATACACATTCTTTTCAGCTGCACATGAGACATTTTCTAAAATAGAGCACATCCTAGTCCATGGTCATGCTTAAGTATATGCAAGTAAACAGAAAATATCCCATGCATATTATCTTACACAGTGCAATGAAATTGGAAATAAATGACAAAAAAACCCCACAAAATCCCCATAAATACAAGTGAATTAACCAAGCTCTTTTCAGCAGTCAATGGGTCACATATGAAGTTAAATAAGAAATTCAACAATTTCTACAATTCAATGAAAATTCAAGCACAACCTATCATAATCTGTGGGATGCGATGAAAGCAGTTCTCAGAGAGAAATTTAAAGTTGTGAACTCACACATAATATGTGTTGGATTGGTTTGCTGAATTCATGCAACTATCATATTTAGACGCCAATGTAATACCTATATGTGACAGGACTAAACGAAAAAGTGGGTGCAAGAGCAGGTCCATTATGTGTCTGTCTATACAGTATAGTATAGGATAGATATACACCTACTTTCACTTAAATCAATGAGAAGGAAGATTTGTACTAATAGTGTTTGGACAGGATATTCTGTCTGTATCTTTTAATATGGATAACCACTAACAAGATAACAATGTTCAAAGTATTAACTATTGAAAATGTCAAGGGATGCAATGAACACAATTCTTAGAGGAAAATGTATACTTATGAACCCACACATTAGCAAAACAGAATGGGAATAATTAATCCAAAAATTGCACATTGAACATTCTAGAGAAAGAAGAGCAAACCAAAGCCAAAGCACAAACATGGGAAGAAATTATGAATATTACAGAAGAAATTAATTAATTGAGAGAAAGAAAGCAATAAAAAATTAATGAATCAAAAAGCTGGTTCTTTGAAAGATTAAACAATATTGATAAGCTCCTAGTTAAGTTCATCAAAAAAGGAAAAAAATAAAACATCAAATTTAAACAATAAGGAATGAAACATGAGAAATTACTACAAAACCTGTTGTTATAAAGATGATCATCAGTAGCTGTTTTGAGAATCTTTACTCTCATAGATTAAAAGGCAAAATAAATGGGCAGATACTGAGAAAGGCACAATTACCAAAACTGAATCAAGAGTATATAAGAACTCTCAATAACCCAATAACAGCCAATGAAATTCAAAATGTAGTAAAAAATAAATTATAGACAAAGAAAAGTCCAGATCTTGATGGTTTCACAGCTGAATTCTATAAGGCGTTTACAGAACATATATTCATAATATTCCTCAAAAACTTCAATGAAATGGAAAAGGAAGCAATCCTCCCTAAATTGTTCCTGGAGGCAAGTATTATACTGTTACAAAAGCCAGGGTAATATGCAACTAAACAGGAGAATTATAGGTAAATCTCCCTCATGAATAAAGGTGCAACAATCCTCAAAAAAATTCTAGTAAATAGAATACAGCAAATCATCAAGAAGATTGTGAACCATGACCAGGTAGGTTTCATATCAGGGATGCAAAGATGGTTTAATTTACACAAATGTCTAAATGCTACACACTATATCAATAGAGCCAAATCCAAAACTACATGTCATCTCAATTGATACTGAATGGGCTTTTGACAAACTCTGACACTCATTCATGATCAAAGTCCTACATAAAAATGGAATTGTTGCCCTCTACATCAACCTGATAAAAGCCATCTACGACAATCCAACCGATAACATAATTCTAATGGGGAAAACGTGAAATCTTTTACTCTCTGATGTGGTACACCACTCACATTCAATATAGTTCTGGAATCATTAGCTAAATGCAATAGTCAAGAGAATAAGAATAGGAATATGTACAGAAGTTAAACTATCATTATTTGTAAATGACATGATACTCTATTCAGAAGACCCAAAAAACTCCACAAAGAAGCTACTAGAATTAATAAACAAATTCAGTAGTATAGCATGATAGAAAGTTAATACTCCAAATTCAATAGCATCCTTCTCTACAGATAGCAAACTCACTGAGAGAGAAATTAGGGATACAACACATTTTTAAAAAGTGCACCAGAAAATGAAATACTTAGGAAGTAATCTAAGTAAACAAGCAAGAGATCTATTCAACGAAAATTATACTTGTCTGAAAAAAGGGATTGTAAAGGATTTTAGAGAATGGAAAGATATTCCTTGCTCCTTTATAGGAGGAATAAGCATTGTGAAAATGGCCATACTCCCAAAATTGCTGTACAGATTTAATGCAATCTCTATCAAAATACCACCAACATACCTCACAGACCCAGCCAAATCATTTCTAAAATTTATTTGGAACCAAGAAAAACTTAGAATACGAATGGCAATCCTAGGAAACAAAGTCAGGGACCAGGGAGATGACACATTAGAATTAGTACTTCCCTCCAAGAGCAAGGGCCTTAGTTCAATCTCTGGTTCTGCCAAAAAGAAATTCAACGCAGGATGCCTTGAAATTCCTGACTTTAAATTATATTACCAACGTGCTATGATAAAATCAGCAAGGTACTGACAAAACAATAGACCTGAGGATCAATGGGATACATTAGTTGATGCAGATGAAGCTAGAAATACAGTAATCTTGTCTTTGACAAAATGCCAAACATGTTTACTGGAAAAGAGATAACCCCTGTAACAAATGTTGCTGGAAAAACTGGCACTCTACATATTAAAATCTAAAGTTTGACTCAGGTCTAACACTATGCACTAAACTAATGTTAAAATGGAATAAGACATAAATATTAAATCAGAAACCTTAAATCTCCTGGAAGATAAAGTAAGTAAAAATCTTGAGGACTATGGCACGCAAATAGTTCATGAAGAAAAATCATAATACATAGGAAACAGTAGAAGCAATGCACAACTTTGACCACCTATTATTGAAAAGGTTCTTCATGTCAAAAGAAAGTACCAACAGAGTGAAAAGACAACCCTAATATTTGGAAAAAAGCTATATAATCACTCAAAGTTCTCTCTAGAATTTATGAAGAATTATAAAACATTAGGGCTCCAAAATTTAAAGACTCAATCTACAAATGGGCATCTAGATGAACACACAGTTCTCAGTAGAAGAAATTCTAGAACCTAATAAATACATGCAAATATGCTTCACATCACTACAAATCCGTGAAATGCAAACTAAAACAACACTGAGATACCTTCTCACCCCTGAAATAATGGCTATCATAAAGAAATCAACCAACACCAAATGTTAGAGAGGCTGTGGGGAAAAAGAAACCCTTTTCCACTGCTGGTGGAAATGTAGACTGATGGAGACCCTATGGAAATCAGTGAGGAGACTCCTCATAAAACTAAGACTGGGATATCATTCAATTTAACTCTCTCCTTTCTGGGAACTTTTCCAAATGAACTGAAAATATTTTATCACTGTGATATATGTGTGCATATGTTTACAGTAGCACAATTTGTGATAGCCAAATCTTGGAAATAACCAAAATGCACATCAACTGAGGAATGCATGAAAAATGTTTGGTGTGTTTTATTCAAAGGAGTATTAGCTGTACAGAAAAATAGGCTTGAAGCCTTCATATATATGTAGATGCAACTTGAAGATATACTCATAAGTGAAATACATATTTTGAGTATCATATCATCTCACTAGTGTAAGAAATCAAAAGATGAAATAAAAATTGAAATGTATAACACAGTTAAATGAAAAGAGAAAAATTAAGAATTAAACAGTATAGAGAAAGGAAAGATTTTATGAAATATGGTAGGGGGAAAACCATACATTCATATATTCAAAGTAGTAAGACAATGGTCCTAGAACTGCCATGTAGTTTTTGAAAATTGGTAGAATTTTTATACTAACTAACTATATATGCTGATATTCGTGAGCTGAGCAACTACATTGTGGATAGCAACGTGTAATACTAAAACATGTTATTTTGGTCTTCTGAACATATATGGCATCTAATGTCTTGCCAATTATATCAATATTCTCTTTAAAGTAAATGTATGTAAAAAAAAGTTGATGAAAATAAATGGGGGGGGGCACATAGGGAGATGGCTCAGTGGAATAAGCATTTTCCTGGCAAGCACAAGGCCTTGAGTTCAATGCCTGGCTATGCAAAAAAAAAAAAAAAAAAAAAAAGAAAGTACATGAGGAACAAGAAAAAAACAAGATGTAGCAGGTTTGTACTACTACATTGCTGAATATGTTTTATTTTCTAAATATCTGATTTCTGATTATTCTCCAAATAAGGGTTCATGGGCATGGGGGATGGCTCTAGTAATAAGCATATCCCTGGCAAGTGCAAGGTCCTGAGTTCAATCCCTAGTTCCCTGGTTCCACCAAAATATTAATAATAAGGGGTTCTCTAACAGCAAAAGAGCACCCATCTTTGACAAAACAAAACTAAAAAAGGGAGTTATAAATAAATGACCATTTTGTACTGAAATATATATATATATTCCATATAATATATATATATATATATATATCTCATATATATATATATATATATATATATATATATATATATATATATATATATATATGATAGGAAAGAGGAAATATACACAGCTACTTTCTCTTAGATCAATATTAAAAATGGTTTGTACAAATATTATTTCAACACAATTTTATGTCTACATCTGTTCCTCTGAATAGTTACTACATAGACAACAATATGCATTGTATTAATTATTGTAACTCCTATTAACCTGCTTTTGAAACTGTTTTATTGCTGTTTTATCTTTTTATTTCTCACTGAAATGAATAAAAATAAATAAATAAATCATTGCCCAAGAGGGATGAGAATCACTCAGAATATTAAGATATTTTTACTTCTATTATACTAATTCTAAGGGGTTTTTGTTTATTTCTTTTTTGTTGTTGTTTTATTTTGTTTTTGGCTTGATTAACTGGCCTTCAGGGTGGGCCTGTAGAGTCAGGTGGTGCTTCGGAGCAAACAGTCCCCTGCATTCGACTGGGTTTGCCCAAGAAGGCACTTTAAATCATTGAGCTAACCGGAAAGCCCCAAAGGGGAATTTTTGTTTTCAATACAAAGTTTTGAACATTATCAGATTTTATATATCTTAGTTTGTAAAGTGTATTTGTATAGGTCATTACTTGTGCTTATTATTAAAAAACTGTAGAAACTCTTCTCTAGGAAGAATAACATTTAAGCACAAAAGCAAGAAGACAGAGTAAGTTGTCACTTTTTCTAATGACATGGCAAGGAATGAATTCTATAAATTACAAAGCTAGAAAGAAGGTCTTAGTAGCATCCAATGAAATGAAAAAAGTCATAAGCAGAAACCATTCCTTGAGGGACTGTGTAGATGGCTCAGTGGAATAAGAGCTTCCCTCACAAGCACAAGAGCCTGAGTTCAATCCCTGGTTCTGAGAAACAAACAAACAAACAAACAAACAAAAAACAGTTTCTTGAGTCCTTTGTGAATTGAGTTGGAGTTGAATGTCGACATCAGATACATAAAGAAACTTTAAGACCACCACACAGAGTACAAAAAGGCCTGATGAGTAGATGAGCCAAATTACTGGTAGTAATGGTGATGTTTAATCCGTGGGTAAAGAGGCATCAATTATTTAATGACCAAATTGACTAGTGTGAGAATACCTTGTTAGCATAAGGCCAGATTAATTCAGAGTGAAATGAGTTGAATCTGTAAACCTTCTGTCATCCAGTGCTGGACAAGAGTAGACAAAAACTAATCCTAGTGGATATGGTGTGCTAGAGTTCAAATCAGCTCAACATCTTCTAAGTACCCGCTATGTGTCCAGCACTATACTACACTCCTGGAACATGGAATTTACCAGAGAAGCCAGAATGTCCTGTGCATGGCCACATACCATAGGGCTGCTCTTGGGATGCAATGTGTTACAGGCTCCCCTATGAAAGCTGAAGAAAAGTTTTTACTTATAAAATTTCTTTATACATTTTAGTTCTGCCTAATGATCACATTCATCATAGGAAATTTGTACCTGTACAAGACATATCTTGATTCTTTTTCCTATTCTTCACTTCATTGAGCCTCTCTTCCCTCCTTATTTTCAAAACCTTTGCTTCCAGTTTTTCTTCTTCTCTTATTTTCTTTTTCAAATTCTTTTCTTTTCTCCTACTCTTCTGTTGCTAGTGCCATATTCATTTGAATATTTTCTTCCTAATTCATTGTATCCATAATACATTTTGGTCCTTATTTACATTTCAGTATTCTTACACCAAAGAAACAACATGATTTTACACATGTATGTCCAATATATTTCACTTGTGAGTATTGTCTCAAGAGGTATTCATTTAGATAGAAATGTCTCAAAGTTACATTTCTTATGGAAGAAAAAAAAAACACATTTTTATCTATTCATCAGTTATTTGGCATGTGGTCCGTTTCCGTGATTTATCTATCACAAACTGTACCACTATAAACATGAGTGTGCATATATCACTGCCATATGATAATTTTAACTTTTAAAGAAGATAACAAGAAAGGAAGGCTGGGAATATGGCTCAGTGGTATGGGACCTACTTGACCTAACCATGTCTCGAGTTCAATTTCAAGTACTAAAACCAAACAAATAAACAAACAACAAAAAAACAACTAAGTTTGATTTCCATTGTTTAAGCCAGGTGTACTGGTTGATTGATTTTGTCAACTTGAGAAGTTAAAAGCTTAACTAAATTCGCTCAGCAATACCATAGTCTAAGGTGTATAGTCTCCACTGTTTAGTGACTTAAAGTATGTAAAAAATAATTGAGGAAGTAGGTGCATTTCATTTTCTCAGAAGGGTTCCAGTCTTTGTAGTCAGCTTGGACATTGTTGTCTCCTGGGTTTTAGAGCAGACTCTTTGGCTTCTGCCTTGGATCCTTTAGCCTTCCCATGTAGACTTATCAGCCTTCCTTCACAGACTCATCACCCTCCTGACACAGATGCTCTCAGAACACTGCAGTGACCTCCAGACCTTGGATGGAATCCTTCAGTCTCCAGTGTTCAGATGCCATTGGAATGTTTCCCAATCAGACTCTGTGGCTGACCGTGGTAAGCTAATCATATGATTTGTTATACATTTGTGCATCTTGTGTTATACCTGTTCCTGCAGTATAACATTGACTTGTACTAAAGGAATCAAGGTACGCTGTTGTAATTCCATCACTTGGGAGGCTGAGGAATGAGGACTGTTTCAAGTTCAAGACCAGTCTGGGCTAAAAAGCGAGCTAAAGATCAGCCTGAGCTGCATAGGAAACGTTGCAACAAAAAGGTAGGAATAGCCTGGGGAGAGTCTCATGGAGAGAAAACTTTCCCTCAGGCTCTCATAGAGAACAAACTGATCAAGCATTATCTGTGACTCATCCACATGGCTGTCATAGACAAGGTACAGGATTACAAGATAAACCCTAAGGGGACTTCACTGACCGCATCAGAAACAAAAGCTACATTTTTGTTATATAGGTCTTGCACTATCTTGGTCTTAATGATCCAGCAGAAAAGTATATAAATTGAGGTATATAACGCAGAGCCATAATAATAAATTGAGCTGTAAATGGCTATGGTCAACAACTTCTTCAGATAAATCAATATTATTGTGGAATGCTGGACTGTGTTGGATTGTGTCGCCAAGTTCAGGCACCTAAAATGATTTAATGACAAGGAAGTGCCCATCTTTGACAGACAAAAAATTGGGGATAAAAAGGAAGAACCATGATGTGTTTGAATAAAGAGTACAGTTAGAATACGCAGTGCTTCTGCATAATTCTATGAGAAGCAAGATTTGCACTAATAGTGGTTGGAAAAGATATTATGTCAGCTTCTAGTACTATGGACAACCACTAGGACTATAACAAGGGAGAAAGTATTAATTATTGAATCTGTGATATAATCAGGTATAAAAATAAGTAAACAGCTATACTCTCTTAATTCACTGTTTAGAGACCTCTGCTATAATAGTGTCTGTAAGTATAATATCATGTATGCACCTTGCACGATACCAAAACATTACAAAAAGTTTGCAATGTATAAATTTATCAAATCTGTCTTGTTAACCTGTCTTGAAATTGTCTCACTGCTATTTGTTCTTCAATAAAAAATCAAGAAATAAAAATAAAATAAAAATGAAAGAATAAAAAAGGCAAGAATAAAAAAGGTTAAGAATAGTTCAGGAAAATGTGACCTCTCCTCCTAGTTTATAAGGAGTACCCATACTAATTTCCACAGTAGTTGCACCAGTCTACAGGACGACAAAATGTGGAGAAAGTTCCTATTTCATCAAACCCTATCGGGATTTGCTGTTTGTTGATTACTAGATAATAGTCATTTTTCTGGTAGTGAAATGGAAGATCTGTGTAATTAAATTAAGATCTCCAGAATGACCAAAGAAGTGGAATAATTTTTCATGTATGTATTTGATATTTCTACTTTTTCACTCTTCTGGAGGATTAACAACCTAAATTTGAATTAAGGGAATGTAGCTCTATATCTATTCCTCTTGACTATTAAGATACAAAATGGTCATTCAATTTTTCCCATTTTTTGTTCAGTATTTTCAGAGAAGGGCATTCCATTGTCATTTAAATACTGTAGGTGTGTGAATTCAGCAATACATTCCAATATAGTGCAGTAGTTCATAATAGTAGTGGGTTATCTATAGGACTGGAAATATCAGAAGTTGTTGACTTGAGACTTTTATAGCTCAACATATTAATATGGCTTTACTTTATATACTTCGTTTTTATATTTTTTGTTGGATGGCTAAGACTAAGATAGAGCAAGACCTACATAATAAGAAATGTAATTATTGTATATGATAAAGTCAGTCAAATCCCCTCAGGATTATCTTGAAATCCTGTACCACAGTTTGTAGATCCTTCGTCAGTGTCAGCCATGTGGATGAGTCATGGCCATTGCTTGACCAATTTGTTGTCTGTGAAAGCCTGAGAGAAACTTTTCTCTCCATGTGACTCTCCTTAGCACACTACAGATCATTAATCACATTCCTCTATGGCTCCATAATCTTCTTGATGAGAAAATTTGGGACACAACTGAGTTTCATGATATTATAGTATACGTTTAACTATGTCTTGAGACTTCAGTGACCTTGAAATGCTACCCCAATATGTTGGCTGTCCTTGCAGCCTTTCTTTTTCTCTAATTTTTGGACTGCAAACATAGGTTGTTAATCTTCCAGAAGAGAATGTTATTACCCTACAACACATGCAGTTTGGTTTAACCTAACTATCTGTCTGAATATCAAATATCTTAGGCATAAAATGGAACAGTTATTTTACATCAGGTATTGGTATGTTAAACTTTATGTCCCTATAGAATATGAAGAAAAACTAAAAAAATAAAAAATATTTTAAAATATGAATGAACAATTATATATTTTTACACAGAGATTTATAATTCTAACCATATATAGCACTGTAGCAGGACAAGACTGTGACATATTATTTTTCTTCACTTTTGTTTTCATTTATTACACTTTTGTTTTTTAAACAAACATTTACTTGAGGGATTCTATAGCAATAATTGGTATGTCATACAAGCAGTCTGTATTTAGAAGACCCGAACACAGCTATTCCAAGCATGACCCTACTATTACACATTCCTATCTTCGGTGTAATTGTTTAGTTCATAGATATCAACATATATAGTTAGTCAGTATAAGAATCCTACCAATTAATTGCTAGTTTCAAAAAACTGCTGATGTTTCTCAGGTTCATTCTCTTACCCATCTTGTGCATATAAATGGATTTCTTTGCCCCTGTCATGTTTCCTACCTTTTCTCTAAGCCCTCTCTGCATTCTTTAATCCTTAATTTCTTGGTTTCACTTTAATTGTGCTATAATTTTCTATTTATATTTCTTCTTTTGGGTTCTGATACTAATGAGACTATGGGTCAGGTTTATTTCAATTATGAGTATATCTTCAAGTGTCATGCACTTAAATAAAAATGCTTCAAGTTTATCTTTCTTTACAGCTGAGTAATACTCCATTGTATAAAAATACCACATCTTCTTCACCCATTCCTCAGGTGACTGGCAACTTTGTCTTCAAGATTTCCACCTACTTTATCTTCTAAGAGATTTAGTGCTTCTGTTTCAATGTTTTGATTTTTAATCCATCTTGACTTTAAGTTAGTTCCTGGTGGGACATCTGAAAACAAGTAACTTACTAGCCTCTGAAGTCCACTGCATCTAATGCTCATTTTACTGTTGTGTCCATCTGTATCGGCTTCTGGGGTTACTAGAAATCAAGATGTTCTGCAGATTCAACCTGTACAACCCACAAAATGAGTTTAGGGTGAGTGAGAAACCATCAATTGTGACCAACTTCTGGTTCTTTGAAATCTCTGTTATCTCCCTGTGGGCTTGAACAATTGCTTCTGATCAGTCCTGGGTCCTGGAGATCCACTCCCCTCCTTTTCTCACTTTACTATGTTCCACTGTCTGAGGTTATTATTACCCTACAACATATGCAGAATAAATCTCAAAGATTTATTCTGCTGTTCACCACTCTTTTTGTCCTCCCATTAGGAATTTCAATGGATCTTATACATTAACAGTTGAAAATAATAAAAGTTTGCACATATAGAAAAATGACAACGGCCAAATTTCCAAGATATACACAAAATGTGATCTTTACTGTTGAATTAAAAATGTCTGAGTGTTGGAGTAAAACTAAAAGTGGGAAATAATGCGGTAAGCTTTACATTTATCAACAAGTGGTACATGGAAATGCAGGATCAATTTTCTGTTTAACTGCTCAACAAATAGTCTACTCTACAATACAATCACAAGCTGGCACCATTTTCGTCAACTTCACAAGTCATTCCTTGGAGCTAGTGATCACTATTTGCTAACTACAGTTTGAAAAGTGAGAGGTTGTGGCTCTAGTTTACTAGTTCTTGGTGTTGTTTACTGTAGATATCAAAACATCCAGAACATACAGTTAGTTGAAAGTATTCAGGAGAATGTCAATTCAGCTCCACTTGACTACACACTTTCCAACAACCCACAGAGAAGTTGGACAGCTACTACTACAACTATCACAAATATTGACAATTTGTATGCAGACTGAAGAATACCTCTGCAAGCTCCTGAATGGGGATATCCCCTATAATAACATTCTCATTTAAATAGTCCATGCAGAAAGAGCATATCTAGCAATCCTATGAAAGCTGTTTTCAGAGCAAAAACTGAGTAGGCAGGGGAAGACCAGGAAGAAGGATAAAACTACCCTGAATTGCTTCAAGAAATACAAATTAAAAATCTGATTAAGAGATATTGAATTTTTAAAGAGCATATTAATCAAATACTTAATAAGAAGTAAACAATGTGTCAAGATTCTTCTATTCCAAACTTTGAATCAAAGCCTTAACATCTCCAAAGGGTTCATAAGAATAACATTGTAATGGAGTTGATGGATTTCAACACTGTGTCTGGATAAATATATAACAATTCTTATATTTATCTGATCTCCACTGTGAAGAAATTTAGAAACTAATCTGTGTTATCAATAAGACTTGTTCAATTGGGGGACTTAAGTTAACAAATTCCCTCCATTGTGAAGCTAACCTGAAATAGCTCTCAAGAGTACATCAGCTCCTGTCTTCCTCCACGTGTTTCTGAATTTTCTGCCCTGTGGTCACGAAATTTGTACTATGGTCTTATATGCAGACATGTGCAACAGTAGCCCTGTTAAATCATGAATTCTGAATACTTATGTTGTGTATCTGCGAAAAGATAATAAAACAGGCTATAAATATGTCAGCTTGCCATTTTAAATATCTTCTGGCTTGATTTTTCAACTGCTTCTGATTAGAGTAAAAAGCAGATAATATACCTCTTCTAACAAAAGAAAAATAGTTAATGTTAGTATGATTACATTTTTTAAGGCAAATACTTCATAACTAAAATAGGTTAGATATTGCTTCTTTGACAGTTAACGTGTGGCTTTGCCATTGCTGAATTTTGTAAAAATTTCTGGCCAAGAGTTTTACTAAGATATATCTGTCTTCATAATCATCAAAGGTTTTGTTCATTTAAAAGTAAGACATTATACAACATTTGCTGGCATGTCACATATTCACCATTATAAGTAGTTGTACATGAAAGTTGAAACATGTAAAGCTATGCAAAACGAAACAAAAAGATGAGCTGATAAAAATGATTCAAGTTTCAGTATAGTTCCAAATGAAGATTTTTTGAACTTGGGATGGAAATTATTTGTAAAATAATTCTAAAAGTTAACTCAATCAACTTCGCTTAAAATGAAATATTAATCTTTATAATCAAATAATAATAGTCTTTATTTAGGACTTAATAGTTCTTGGGGGTTTGTTGTATTATGAAATAGCAAAAGCAGTGATTTCTTTAATTTTATTTCTCTGAATGGGAATTGTTTTTTAATAGCACTTAATTACTGTATGTTTTGAGATACTGAAACTAAAAAATTAGGACTTTAGTCTGTTTAGATTATTGGCAGCACAAGCATACATAGAAACTATAAAAAATTAAAGTATATCCTAGACCCTTAATTATTTTCATATTTTTACTTTTACATACTTTTTATATTGTATATCACAGTTTACATACTAGAGAATTAAGGTGTTATTTTATTGTACCTTGCTTTCCCCTTTTTATAGGAGATAATAATAACTGAGAAAACTAAATATGTGTGATTATTTTGGTATGTCCTCAATTTCGCAGATATAGTTCAGTGACATAGAACAGTTTTAATGAATTAAAATGAACCACTGATTTAATGTCCACAAATATTCATAATTTTAAGTGTTACTGTAGCTTATTTAACATTATTTGCAAATTATGTGACATGTAGCTTTCTCTGTTTTCAGTTACATTTAATAAGGTGTTTTTCCTATTTTTTCCTTTCAAGCCTGTAAGTTATATACCAAAGATATGTTATACCTACATTGTGTTCAAAAGATTTTTTAAATTACTTTTGATAAAAATATTCAGATAATCTGTCATGTCTGTATAATTATATTAACAGATATTGCAATATTTAGAGTGTGAAATCAGTTACATATTGCTGTTAATCACTTCTTGTGATTAACCACATGATGGGTATGCCCTGACCAAATCTCGCATTGATTTTTGACAGGATTTCGTAATTACTGTTATCTTCACAGTGCAATAAAACAATCATTGAATAAAGCTCTGTCATGAAACATTAAAGAGAATTATAGGGGCACTGCTCTTCTTGGGTGAAGAAAAAGCTAACTAGGTAGATAGAAAGCAGTAGTGCCATCAGTGGCTGATAAAAAGGATTCATTGTGTGTGTGTGGGGGGGGTGAATCATATAGGATGTGATTCATAGATTAGAAAAGTAGTTATTGGAAGGGTCTTTAATATAGCAAAAATGCCAGATATTCAGATTCTTAAATTCTGTATATATATATATATATATATATATATATATATATATATATATATATATATATATATATATTTACTTTACATGCATCATATTCTTCACTGAAGCTAAACCTGGAAAATGTCAAATACTGGTATGTTGTTCACTGTATGGCTTTTCACCCTGAGAGTGGCTCACAATTCAGCCAACATAATCACTTTCTTTCTTTATTCTTTTTTTTTTTTTTTTTTTTTTTGTAGAACCTTGGATTGAACTCAGGCCTTTGTGCTTGTCAGGGAAGCGCTTACTGCACTGAGCCTCTTCTCTGGCTCCATCACTTTCATAAGGGTAGAAGCTTCTGAACAAGACAATACAACTGTCATTTGTGCACTTCCAAAATTTGTCAGTGATTTTTTCTGATATGAATAGTTGACCAGTTTATAATCAGACACTGGATTAGCCAACTGCCTTATCTGTCACATGACTTGTTACAACAAGCAGATTCAAATACAAAGAGATTTGGCTCATCTCAGATTGTTATAGTTGGCTTGTGTTTGCTAACAGTCTGTCATGTCTGGATATTTATATTAAATGATCACGCAATGTTTAGAGTGTGAAATCAGTTACATGTTGACATTTTATTACTGTATCAGGAAAGTACTTATTGTCATATCAGTTCTTGCCGAGAATTTTACAAAAATGAAGTTTTCCATATTCCAATAAATATTAAGTTTAGAAATTTAACTATATGACTCAGGAGGGGGCCAAGATCCTTTCTTTTAAATATTCTCATCATATGCAAGAGGAAGGCACAGAAACAGTACATGTTACATGAGGTAACCTGCTTACAATATAAAGGAGGAAAAGAGGATCACTCTCCCGCTTTTGGTACCTGTTGCTTTTGCTATATTCTGTTGACATTTAGTGTTACCACTGTGCCATGCCATTCACTCTTCTTTTGAAATACCTTAGTTTAAATGAAATCTTTACAAATGATGACTTAAATAAAACTTTCTTTCCTTAATTATAGACACTGGATATTTTATACCAGAAAGGAGAAAAAAGTAACCAAGACACCCAGTCTCATAAAAAGAAATCCAAAACAGTTTCATTTGACAATGTTCAGGCATAAATCATAATAATGTTCCCTGGCCATACCTGCATGCAAACAATAAAAATCAATAGGTTTATGTATTCTATCAAAATCATTTATTTATTGTCTGAATATACCAAGAATTAAACTCAAGACCTTGTCCTTGTCAGGGAGACACTTATGCCACTGAAAAATCTCCTCAACCCTTATATTCTGGTTTTACAATTAAAAGATAATGCAGAAAAATTCTAGGATATGAGCTCCACCTGGATTAAAATCAAAGCTTTGTAATTATTCTGTGGATTCGGAAATGAAGTATATTTCTCTGACCCTTTATCAGTGAAGTTCATGTGACATCATAGAGTTGGTGATTAATTAGTTTAATGTACAGATGTTCTATATGTAGATGTTTAATAATGGTTATATTCAAAACTATACAATGCTATTTTATACTGATATATTTGAAAAAATATTCTGATGATTGAATTCAGCTTTTTTCAGTAAGAATGAATAATGTTGAATAATGCTTTCCTTTCTACAAGGGCTTTGTGGTAATTCTAATGGAAAACTATAGTTTGACTCACCTGTAAGATACAATAATTGCACCTTCTAAAATAAAACTTTAAATGTGCTTGCTTTCCTTAAAACTTACCACGAATGTAATATTTATAATTCTATTTATGAAAGCTATCATTATCTATGTGATTCTTAAAATATTTTAATAGAATTTAATTGCTATTCTTCATTATTTCTAGTATACAATGTTGCTTTTAGTGTTAAAATGTTCAAGGTAAACCCGTAAACTTCATAACTCAAGTTGGTTTGTAGCTTAGGTTAGTTTCTTTGCTTAAAGATAGGTTGTTAAAATGTTAAGGGGTGACATAAGTTTAACTTTATCTTTATTTGAATATACATAAGTATTTTCAAAGCACAATTTTCCTTTTTATTTATTTTAAGGTCATTATTTGGAAATTTATTTCAGCAGATAATTTTATTCATCCATGGATGAATCAGTCTGTTTTATGGCAAAATATATTTTAGACTACTTCAACAATTATTCCATCTAATTATGGAATGGCAAGTTAAAATATTAACACAGGAAACATAAATAATATCCTTTCTTCTATGACAAATGCAATTATTTGCTCAGGAGGTGATACTTAATAGATCCATATTTTTTCTACAAGATGGCCTATTTATTCATAGGTACTTATAAACTTGCTGTTTTTCATTTTAATGATAGTTGTTAGATTAAAATTGGACACTGATTAAAGACAACCAGCTATTTCAGATGTTATATATCTTTGATATAATCCCCACTGTAAGGTAAAAATTAGCTCCGGGTTGCATAAAAATAGAAAACTATAGATTTTTTCTTGACACGTGAAAGAGCCTTTTCATATAATTTCAGTATACATTAATCAGGAACTTCCTAGTGTATGTATTTCTAATAGTACAAACAGCATCTATGAAAATATTAACATTGTGCATTATTTCTTTCTAAAGGAACTTTAAGTTTTAAATTAATCCTCCAAATTATAATTTTCACACACATATATCAACAAATTGTGATATTAAAGAAACATAAAGGGCTCTAAAATGCAAATTATAGTGGGACTTATTTTTAACAAGTACATGTCATATTCTTTCAGATCAATTATGTCATAAATTCACAGGCATACATGAATCACTTGAATATACTATATTGGCCTGATGTGCTGGTCATATTAATCTATGTTCCACTCTCATGAGAATAATTAAGATCAGATCATTTTTCTTAAAATTTCTTCAGATGAAATTTGAAGGAGAGTTTATTCATATGCTTTTTTATTTTGGTAGAATAGGGAATCGAACTCAGGCCCTTGCGCTTGCCAAAGAAGTGCTTATTCCAATCAGTCATCACCCTAGTTTATCCATGTGAAAAAGAAATTTGAGCACCATTTACATATTTTAAGACCAATTATTTCAAGGCTTTGAGTTTATAAAGGGAATTCTTATAAAATGTGTTTCTGATGGACCCTGCCATGTGTTGTCTGCCATATGTTGAATATTTTAAGATAGTATAGAAATTTGACACCTATGACAATAATTGTGTGGTGAGATATAATATTATCCTTTACTAAAATGTACCTTTTCAAAGTCTGTGTTTTCTATTAGAATAATTAAAAAAAATTTCTCTGGGTAATTTTAAGTGTTAAATGTAGCTCATTTTAAATATTTGTCATGAACATATAGACATTTTCATTTGAGAGAGGAGTGAAGGATACTTGGAGAAAAATATATACATTTGGAGATTCAGGTGTAGTTTGCTATGACTAAAACACAACATACTGTTGGATCTCTTTTCTCAATACTGCCTAAACTAATGGCTGCCATCTCCTATGCAAATTATGGCTTATGTCCATACTATTGTAAAGCCAAAGATAGTAAAAGACAAAACAAACAAACAAACAAACAAAAAAAAACACAGTTTCATTCACACCATTTGGGAACATATATCAGAATTGAAAATTACTGCCCAAACCAAAAGGTTACACAGAACACTGAAGATATAAATCTTACTGCTCACCATTGGTCATCGCATAAAGAAAAGAGAAGCCTAGTGGCTTCAAGAATTTTCTGGTACTGAAGATAAGAAGATGGCAGTGCTGCTGTTGTGCAAGAAATCTTCGTAGGCTGAGATTATGCAGAATGTTTCCTGTAAATACTGCAAAGCCATCATGGAAAGAGCAGCCAAATTGTGCACTTGTGTCACCTATCTCAATGCCAGATTATGTAATGAAAGAAAAAAAAGACATGTTTTATTTGTGCTTAAATAAAGCCAGCAAACATAAGAAAAATACATGCAAGTATTAGGGCTGTACTTCTAGTTGGTGGGCAGTGAAAATATACATGATATTTTAAAAGCAAAATAAAACAGTATTCTGGGTTCTGTTCATACAAGTCTTGCCAGGGAGATGGCACTAGAGTCAGATAAAGTGTCTCTGAAGAATAAATTTGATAGTTCCATAAAACCATTAGTTTGATTTGAGAAACTGAAATCTCTGGACATTGCCTATTGTGTTAGGGAGAAGTATAACTTCACTATTTCAAAGTAAAATCTAGAACTACTAGATGGACAGTTGAAGAAATAATGTTATAGTATAATTAATTTTAGTTTTATAAGTATTATATGAAAACATCTGAAGTAGTACTGACCATTCCAATAAGAAAACAACCACACTCAGAATTTCAACTTGCTGGATGTTCTTGCTTAGGATCACTTAATAATTACATTCAATTTAACAGAATTCATATTTAACTATTTTTCTGAGGGTAGTAAAAACAGGGTATACTTCCTTTCATAGAATTCCTTCGTTTATTCAGTTTTATTTACACAAATATGACTGTCTTTAGTCAACCATAGTATAAACATACTAAATGAACAGTTTCAGGAAGAAACAAGCATGCAGTTTACAAGTTATAAGGTGTTCTCGGGATATATGTTGAAAACTCACATAACTTTATTTTTCATGCCTAAGATGTGAAGCTCGTTTTCTCCAGCATATCCATGATAAATATGCTCCTGCCCTATGCTGCCAGAATATCTGGCATGGTACTGTAGTACTTCATTTCAATCAGCTCTTATACTGTAGCCAAATACCATATCATATTTTACATTATCCAACACACTTCAGCTAACCACTGTGTTATTTTATATTATTTCCCTGATAAGAATATTGAATATAGTACAGTAATTTATTTTGAAAAACAAAGACCATATATTAATATGCCATTGTAGCACGCCTATACTTTATTTTTGTTAATTATTGTTATAAAGTACCATACATAATTTAAAAATAGTACTTTAATATGTGTATGTGTGCATCTACAGGAAAAGCTATATGACACTACCTGCATATTTATATGTTTAGCTATCTCTGCGGGTCTTCAAAATTCTCTTCAAATTGTAAAAAGAGATTACTATACCCTGCTTTTTTTTTTCACTTTGTATGTGGTACAGGGCTTCATTATGCAGCTTGGATTCATAGTGATCTTCCTGCTTTCAGCCTCCCCAGCACTGTTATTACAGGCAGGCAAAGCCAAATTAAATTGAAATTAAATTTTAAGTTTAGACCAATGAATACATTCAGAAGCTGCCAGCTTCTTTGGGGTCTACTAGCAAAAACTGAAAGCTATTATTGTTATTGTTACTATTATATCATTGTTATAAAAGTTCTAGAATGAAGTGAGAATAAGAAGCTAATGTAGGATGAAGATAATGATAAATGAAAGATGAGAAGAAAGTATTAATTGGAGATTGTACACTACCCACAATGAATAAAACATTTGACACATAAATTCAAAAAGTTTCACCAATCATTTGCTTAGCGATATTTGTTCACAACTTGTCTTGACAGGAGATATTCATCAAGATTAACTAAACCAAAGGAATATTTAAGAGAAAGTATATTTTAAGCATTATATACTTGTACTTCATGTTTAAATTTTTTGGTTCTAATGAAAGCATCCATTATGCAAATATCTGTCATAAAATATTTCAAAAGATTCCCAAAGCATTCATCTATAAGGTAGAAGTGTGTAAGAGTTTCAGAGCAACACCTTTATTGAAATGTTCTCCTCTAGATTTTTAGTGAATTAGCTGTCCTTATACAGAATTCAGTATTTCAGCTATCATTTGAAACTGATTCATTTACATGTTGGTTACAAAGTAGAAAAAGATAAACACATTTGTAAAGTACATTCTACCTATGTTTTCTAAGTTAGAAAACAAAAAAAAAAAAAAAAGATAGAAATACAACTTCGTTTGGATTTTTCCTTTCCTAGTTGGTGCTTTATCAAGTTGGCAATTCATCATGAAAATATTTATAAGATTTTTCAATGCTCTCTACATGCATGGCAGTTTCATGTATAAGGCGGTTTTCTTCATCCTTCACAATTGATATGCCTATTATTTTTTCTTTCATAACTATTATGGCAAAGTCTTCCTTGACATTTAAAATAAGTGGTGAGCATTGGTACACTAGTCTCTTTTCTGATCATATAGGAGAAAGATACATTTTTCATAGTAAGTATGCTTGCAGTGGGCTTAACATATATAAACTGAGTTATTTTCTCACATCCTTAGATTTTATTTGGAGATTTAATTATAAAAGGGTGTTTATTATTGCCAAATGGTTTTATGATCTGTTCATATTAGCAGGTAATGTTAAACCTTCATATTCTTAATTAGTGTGTTATGCTAATTGCTTTGCATATATTGAGTCACTCTTTCATTTCAGTGATAAATTTCATTTAGTCATACTGCATTTTTTTATAAATCTGACATTGAATTCAATTTCATGGTATTTTTTGAGTGTTCTTGATTTGTGCCAACTAGAAGTACTCAGCCTAACAGTAAACTATCAAAAAAGTTGATTAATAAAATAGTAAATTTTTATTTGCATCAAGATGAATAAGATTTTAAGCAATAAATTTAGCCAAGAGTTGAATGGTTGGTACATAAAAAGTGGAAATTATTTATGAAAATGTTAATAAAAATTCAAATAAATGGAAAGACATCCTACACTTATGAATTTAACAACATCATAGAATTAAAATATTCATAATACTTTCATTAGGTGATATATTTATGCTCTATGAAAATATCAGAGAATGGGTAATACAGGGGGAAAAGATGCCTAATGAAGTCATGGTTCTGAAATTTCATGAGCATGGCTTTTTTTTCTGTTTGGCCCTGGTGAAAGCCAAATACAAATATCACAATGGTCAGAGTACATGACGGGATAATTATTTGGTAAAGTATGAAGCCCCATAGAGTTTTTGGTGCGGGCTACCTTTTTGATAGGCAACTCATACTTATAAGAACTAATTCACTCCAAAAGATCAGTACAAATGCAATCTCTGTCAAAATGCATGAGGAACTGTTTATAATTCCATTTGTCATGCAATAACTAGTTCATTTTTTCTTGGAAGATTTCATGGCAAACAGTAATATATGCATAAAACTTAATAGGTGGCAACATGATTCATTAAAATATTATACCTTAATTCTTCAAATTTATCTATGCATGATAAATTATTTGAAATTCCCTGATACTTGAAAGTTTTTCTGAGCAGGGAATATGGCTGAGTGGAATAAGTACTTGCACTGCAAGCTCAAAGCATTGAGTTTGATCCCAGATACCACCCCCCCAAAAAAAAAAAAAGTCTTTCTATTGATACTTAGGATGGTATGTGTGCAAGTTTTAACATATTTTAAGCAAGTGCTCCACTGCTGAGTTTTAACCACAACTCTCATAAAGCTATTTACTATTGAACTCATCCTCTTTTCTTTTAAGATTTAGAACAATTTAAATTTGAAACTGTTCCCTCCAATTCAATTCGTTGAATTATACCTAATCTTGTGTTTCTTTTAATCCTTAAGTCTCTAGTATATTTTACAATTCATGAGGAGGATATATAATAAAAGATAAATATATCTGTTCATGTAGGCAAAAAGAAATACAGGGAAGAATAAACCAGAAATTAGAGGTGAGTTATTTACTATATGCTAAGTGAAAATAATGCAGAATGTGAAATATTTTCAGGAAAAATATGTCTGTATTAATTTTTATACAGTTTTGAATATAAATGGTGCCATTTCTTAAGTAGTAAAAAGAAATGACAATATAATTCAAAGCTAATAGTTATATAATTCAATTTTTCAAAGATAAAATACATGTGCTTAATCAAAGGTGTACAGTAATCAACAAAACCTGTTTTTAAAATGTTGACATCAATAAAGGAGGACTAGACTGGTGAGATAATTTAGCAGGCCAAGTACCTGCTTAGGCAAGCACAGGGACTGGGGTTCAATCTCTGGTACTGCATGTGTCACCGGCCCTGACCCCAGGCAAGTTTAGCTAGGGACAGTGTGGTCTGGGTGTGGTGGTGCATGCCTGTAATCCCAGCCCTGGGGAGGTTGGAATTAGAAGGATCACTATGCATCCGAAATGCATAGTAAGACCCTGTGCAAATACATAAAAAAAATAAATAAATAAATAAATAAGAATTATACCATTTAAGGGAAACCCTTATCTGCTAATTTATGCCTAATGCAATCACCATCTAACTTACCATATCTACTTTTGGTATTCCATATATTTCTTGTAACTTGAATAATATAATATTTTCATTCCTTCATTTAATGCATTATTTCTTGTTTCGTTTGTGTTGGAGCAAGAATCAGTACTTTATTTTTGTGTTTTTCATATTTCTATGTTCAGATCGACTTCCACACACACACATTTTTGTTAACCACTTATAGATGCTTCAATTGGTAAGTGGTTAAGCACAATATGGGATGAATTCAATTAATGTTTCCTGGTAAATTCTGGAAATCATTTCAAGTCAACAACTGAACTTTGCCTACTTTGATTTTTTGAGGTGTTACTGCCCTCGCTGTTAATAAATTTCCTGAAGGAAAATGACCTGGAAGTCTGAACCTTATCAAGTGCTATGCAGAGGCCAAAATCTGTCACATCACTAATCTCCTAGGTGCAAAGCCATATACCTGAGATTTAGGATCAGTTCCTAACAAATTTTGTCCATATAGTGGGTGATACATCCTTGAGGAAATTCCTCTCTGGTCATTTTGCAAGGCTTGCTCTACAAAATGTTGACCCAAGATAGAACTGCTTCTTATCCCTTGTGTCAGAACTATTTACTGAGAGCTTCTGATAAATTCTTTGCATTTGCACTAGATACAGACAAAGCAAATTTATGATAATCAGAAGTATGTAAGAAAATTATGAAGAAGCAATCCTTGAGATCTGTGATAATCAGTGGCCACTCGCTAGGCATACATATGGAGTGATGAAAACCTTTGCTACAAAGCCCTATCAGTTACGAACAATTATAACAGTCTCCATTTACTATAATTTTGAGAAATAACCAACACAGCAGTATTTCAAGGATTAACTAATGGCTCCAAGTGACCTAAATGAATCTGTTCTTCCACTAACTCATAGTGATGTACAAACTTTTTCTGTTTGAGAGACCAATGATCTACTGAAATAGGAGTTTCAGTGTTCTGTTTTAAAGGTAAATAAAATTGGAAGATGAAAGATTAATGGCCCCTACCAAAAATGGAACAGTTAGCCAATTCCTGTCTGATACAGTTAAACCTAACCACGTAAAGGCTCAGGATTGACTAAAAAAAATTTCCCAATCTGAGTCATCCTTGTTATCATAGTTTCAACTACAGGTTTACTTTCAATTTTTAACTTTATTTCCATTCCTTCAATAACTCTCTCTGAAGAATCCTGGCCATATAGCGCACCAAATTAAAGTGCCTGCTTAGGTAGACACAGTGACTAGGTTTCAATACTCCACATAAAGTGCTAGACACACTCCCAGAACATGCTGAAACAGTGACTGAGACTGGATGGGGTGGCACACATCTGAAATCTTAGCACTTGGGAGGCTGCAAACAGTAGGATTACTATACGTCCAGTCTGTGAAGATAGTTCCTGTACTAAAATACATAAAAATGAAAAATAAAATAAGTATATCTCTCTATAATAGATAAACAGGTATAGTTGCTATATAAGGGAGGAAGGATCCAACTTGGTATTTTGGCCCGGGATACATAAGAGAAACACATTTTGTAAAACCATCTGTGGTGACATAATCTCCATTAATGAAGATTAAATCAATAAAAGGAAGACATCACACAGATGTTGGCAAAGCTATCCAACAAACCATGAAATCATTTTCTATTAATATTAATAGAACAAATAGGTCTCTAATCATTTAGTACTTGAGTAGAATACATCCCCCTTTACATGTTTCTCTGAAAACTTTGGTTATTATTTTGAATAACTATAATTTGAATCACCAGCATTAGGAGCAGGCACTAAAACATAGTAAGCTAATCACCTGGACTAATATCCAAATATGTATAGATTAAAAAGAAACCTCAATTTCCTTCTTAGACTTAGCATCTGTTATATTACCATATCACTGTGATGACTTTTAAATTTAAATGTGCTCTCCTTTGATCAATGCAATAGTGCCATCTTTTGGGGAGGTCCTTAAATTCTAGGAGGAACTTCAACAGATTTGTCTCATTTATGAGGGTGAAATTTAGAGCATGAGTGAAATATAGTCCTATTCTCTTGGGAGTCATTTGATTTAGGGAAGTAATATTATTTTGGGGACCCATGGATGCTGGTGAGTCTGTATTAAATATTTTTGGCCTAGGTTCTATTACTTGGGGAACACAGACATAGACTTGGCCTTAATTCCCATAATACTGATTCCAACTTTATGGGATTTTGAGTGACAGAGTTTTATCCAGTATATTCCCTGCTCACAGGAAGGCCATGGCCTAGGAAGGAAGGTCCACCTGCTTTTCATTTCACTCTATGGTAACATTTCCTAGACCTATAGGAGTAGGGAAATTAATTCTTTTATTAGAAGAAAAATACTATCATTTTAGTTACTTTTCTCTTGTTGCTGATACAAAAAAACCAACATCAAAATTAAAAATGTAAAGGTTACCGGGGGTGGTGGCGCATGCCTATAATCCCAGCACTCGAGAGGCTGAGACAGGAGGATTGTTGTGAGTTCGAGACCAGCCTGAGCTACAAAGTGAGCTCGAGGCCAGCCTGAACAGCATAGTGAGACCCTGTCTCAAAAAGACAAAAAAAAAAAAAAAAAAAAAAAAAAAAAAAAAAAAAAAAAAAAAAAAAAAAAAAAAAAAAAAAAAAAAAAAAAAGTAAAGGTTTATTTAACAGAGTTTATAGAAGTTGCACTCCATGATCAACTTGTTACAAGACAGGGTGCCACATGGCAGAGAGAACAGTTTGTGGAGGCAGAAGACAACAAAACCAAAAAGAGAAAAAGAGAGGACCAGCAAGCAAACTTCTTTACCTACTTTATCTTGCTTGCAGGCTGTGTGCCTCAGGGTGGGTATCATGCTTACATCTATAAGCCCAACATAAGACCATAAATCAATCACAGACTTTAGAAGCCTACCCCTTTTGCCTGCATGATGTTTTATGGGGATATCTAGATGTAAGCCAAACAACTCCTGATGGAGGTTTTTCCACATTTGAAACATGTAACACTCTAATTATTTGTATTTTTGAATCCCTTTGTGAGAGTCAACACCACTATACCTCCTGCATGAAAATATTAATAGTTCTTAATATAATTTGTCAAATTCTTTGTATCTTGAATCATAACACATGCTTGTTTGAAATCTCAGCACTATTACAAGCTGGAGAATAAGAATGCTAGTTGCCTCATGAGGAATCTGATACAAAACTGACTCTGGCTTTCACTAAATCTTAATTTTTTCTTGACTTTTAAAAGTTCTATTCTTAAAAAAATTATTTTAAAGAGAGTATACTGAGACCCAGAGTAGGCCTGGCATGTGTGTGTGAGGCCTTCTGCTCTGCCGTACTTGCAGGACCCCTCCAGACCCAGCCCAGGGCCAGCCTGGGTGTGAGGTGTTCTGCTCCGCCAAATCCACTAGATCACCTCAAGCTCCAGCCCAGGTCTTCTGTGTGTGGAGGACCATCCATACACTCACAGTAATCTCCTATATCTGACATACCTGGTGTGAAGCTCTGCAACTGAAGGCCCTGCAGAGAGAATAGGAACCAGAACCACCCAGCTAATCCAGGAGAATAACATCTTGCAAAAGGGCAAAGCAGGTTCACTTCCATGGGCTACAGCAGCCAAACACAAGTCAGACACAACTGGAGAAATTCACTCTTTGTAGATCTGTACCTGGTAAGCTGAGACAATTAGCTAGATCCGGATCTATAAAAGCATCCTTTCTCTTTATCTCCTGACTGACTGGATCAAAAAGTAACCAGGATGAACTAGTCTGCCAGGAAGACCCCAAGTACATCAAGCAGAGGTGATCAGAGAGAATGCAGGGAAATTAATTAAAATACAAATTTCAAATTTAATATCTGCTTACACACACATAATGTTACTCTTACTGTCTAAAATACGAACTCATTAATTACAAAGCTTTGTCAACTGCTAAATATCACTATTAATTATTAGTGCTCCTAAATGTAGTTTTTTTTTTTTTTTTTTTTTTTGCGGAACCGGGGATTGAACTCAGGCCCTTGCGCTTCCAGGGAAGCGCTTATTTTACTGAGCCATCTCCCCGGCCCCCTGTAGTTCTGTAAAATACAAATTTATAACTACTTTAACCATATCATCTCACTTGGGTAAGAATTTTGGTAACTGCAAAGTTTATAACTGCATGAAAGCTCTACACTAAAGGTCAGAGGACAGTGCTACAAAAATGTCAAAGAGAAGGAGAAAAATGCACTCTCAGTCCTCGAGCCCATCGAAAACAAATGCAGGAGACACAAGCACAGAAGAAATTGGGAGTCACACAGCTGAAATGTCTGAATCAATAGCATATGAAGTAAAGAAACAACTACAGAAAGGTATAGATGATCTCAGATCTGAAATAATCTCTAGGTGAAAAAAAATCATAATTATAATGAAATAGTTACTAAGTGCTTCTAAAGAAGGCAATGATAAAAAATGGAGGAGATTAGAAAAATGATAGAATCCTTGTATGAGGAACTTAGGAAAGAAATACAATGTGTGAATCAGATTCAACAAAATATAGAGGATATTGAAAGCTCAATCACTAGGTGTCAAATCATTTTGAATGAAAGTAAATATAGTTTCAGATTTTGAACATGTTGCGGTAGCTAGAGAAAAGGTAAGAAAGGCCTCTTAAAGGCAAATAGGTTGGAGGAAAAAATAATTAATCATCTGCAAGGCAATGCAAAGATGAACAATATGAGACTAATAGGCATCAATGAGAAAGAATAAGTCACTACTAATGATAGAAAAAGTATATGGGAAAAAATGAGAGCTGAAAACTTCCCACACATGGGGAAACAATCTAGCATTCAGTTAACTGAATCATACACAATTCTAAATAACATCAACCCAATTAAAAAAAAAAAAAAACACATCGAGACGTATAATAGTCAATATGTCAGAAATTCAGCACAATAACAACATACTAAAGTTTGATAGAGAAAAGAAACAGGTCACATTAAAAGGAAAACCCATAAAAATAATGGCAGAGTTCTCACCACAAGCCATCAAGTCAATAGAGCGTGGAGCAGAGTACTTCAGTTCCTCTATTGAAAACAGTTCCATCCCAGACTGCTATATCCTATAAAACTCTCTTTCAAGTTTGATGAAGAAGTGAAATAGTTACATGACATAGAACAACTAAAGAATTTCATGATGAAAAGTCACACTTAAATGCACTGCTAAAAGATACTCTAGAGAGGAAACAAAATGACCACAACTCCATGAATGAGAATGGAAGGAATCCATCAAATAGGGCAAACACACACAGAAGAAAATGGCTTAAACATAGCAAGTAAATACATCTCAGTTATAACCATCAAGGTAAATGGACTCAATTTATGAATTAAAAGATATAGAGCATAAGGTCCTGAGTTCAATCCCCGGTTCCACAAAAAAAAAAAAAAAAAAAAACATACAGATGCAAAAACATGGTGCTGGGGAGATAGCTCAGTGGAATAAATGCTTTCCTGGCAAGGGCCAGGAAAGTTCTGCCAAAAAAAAAATAAAGACATAGATTGGCACACTTGATTAGCAAGTAAAATCAAACAGTATGCTGTAAGAAATTCATGGGCTGAAAGTCAAAGTGTGAAAAAAATACTACATTTCTCAGCATCTGAGAAGAAAGGACACATAGCAGTCCTGTTCTTCGACACTCTCAACTTCAAACCAAGAATGAACAAACAAAATAAAGAATGCCATTGCAAATGGGTTAAGGGAAAAATTCCAGAGGAAGATGTAGCACTCATACATATGTACTCAACAAACACAGGAGCATCCAAATATATAAAACAAGACTTAACTCACATGAAAAATCTAATATCAAATACAACTAACTTAACAGGAGACCTTAAAGCCCACTTATTCCAAGAATATTTAGGTCAAGCAGACAAAAAAAATTAGTAAAAATGTATCTGAACAGAACCAGAACTTGGAATAAATAGTTGAAAAATATAGTTTTTTCCAACCAACCACATCTTAATACACATTATTTTCAGCAGCACATGGGACATTTTCTAAAATAGACAACATAATAGTCCAAAGGTCATGCTTAAATACATGAAAGAAAACAGAAATTACTCTATACATATTATCTGACAACAGGGTAATGAAACTGGAAATCAATGACAAAAGAAACAACAAAAAACCAATAAATTCACCTCCAAGTTCAACAACATTTTACTCAGCAACCAATGAGTAAATAAATCTTTTATTTCAAAGATGAAATAAAATTGATAAGGTAACCTCATGAAAAAGAGGAATAAAAAAAATTCAAATACAAGAAATAAGGGATGAAAAGGGTGTAACTATTACACCCTTCAACACACTCAGTTGAAAGTCAGAAGATTGTCAGTAGCTACTTTGAGAACCTTTACTCTCATACAATAAAAGGCAAAGAATACATGGACAGATTCCTAGAAAGGTACAAATTATAAAAACTGAACTAAGAAGATAGAACAATTCTCAATAACTGAATAACAGCCAATGAAATATGAAATATAATTTAAAAAAAACTACTGACAAAGAAAATTCCAGATCCTGTTAGATTCACAGTTGAATTCTACAAAAAATTAGGGAAGATATAATCACTATAATCCTAGCAGTCTTACCAAAATCATTGTTTGAAGCAAGTATTATACTGATACTGAAACCAAGGAAAGACACAACTAAAAAGAGAACTACAGGCCAATCACTCTTATGAACATTGGTGCAAAAATCCTCAATAAAATTCTAGGAAATAGAATACAGGAAATCTTCAAGATGATTATGCACCATGAACAGGTAGGATTCATCCTAGGGATACAAGGATGCTGCAACATATGCAAATCAATAAATGTACTACACTATATCGATAAAACCAAATCTAAAAACCAAATTATCATCTCAATTAATGCAGAATAAGCCCAGCACTCATGCATGTTCATAGTCCTAAAGAAAACTGGAATAGATGGCCTCTACTTCAGTCTGATAAAAGCCATTTATGACAATCAAATAGCTAACATAATTCTAAATTGGGAAAAACTGAAATGTTTTACTCTCAGATCTGGTACAAGACAAGGTTGCCCTCTATCACCCCTCCTATTCAGTATAGATTTGTAATCGTTAGCTAGAGCAGCTAGACAAGAGAGAGAAATAAATCAAATGAAAATAGGCAAATAAGAATTTAAATCATCATTATTTGCAGATGACATTATACTGTACATGGAAGACCCAAAAAACCCGATGAAGAAGCTACTAGAACTGATGAACAAATTCAGTAGCATAACAGGATATCAAGTCACTACCCAAAAATCAGTATCATTCCTCTATACAGATAAAAAACACACTGAGAGTGAAATTAGAGAAACAATCACTATTACAATAACAGAGGAAAATGACATACCTTGGAATTAATCCAACTAAAGAAGTCAAAGATTTTTCAAGGAAAATTATAGTACTCTGAAAAAAGATATCACAGAGGATTTCAGAAAATGGAAAGATATTCTCTGCTCCTGGATAGGAAGAACCAACATTGTGAAGATTGCCTACTGCCAAAATTGCTGTAAAGATTCAATGCAATCCCTATCAAACTACCACCAGCATACCTCGTAGAACTAGATAAATCATGCCTAACGTTTATTTGGAACCAGAAAAGACCTAGAATAGCAAAGCACTCCTGGGAAACAAAGACAAGACAGGAGGAATCACAATTCCTGACTGGAAATAATACTACAAAACTACTGTGATAATATCAGCATGGTACTGACAACAAAATAGGCCTGAGAATTAATGGAATAGATTAGAAGAAGAAGCCGCTCGAAACACACTGAGATACCTGATATTTGAGAAAGGGACTCAGCATGCTTACTGCAAGAAAGATAGCCTCTTTAACTAATCGTGCTGGAAAAACTGCCTCTCTACATGCCAAAATCTTAAACACTACCCCGATCTATCATCATGCACTAAGCTGAAGTTAGAAAAGATTAAAGATCTAAACATTAAAGCAGAAATATTAAATTTCCTGGAAGAGAAAGTAGGAGGAATTATTAGAGACATAGGGATAGGCAAGGCGTTCGTGCACAAAACCAAATCACACTGTTAATACTTGAAAGAATTAACAACTGTGACCTCTTCTTTTCAGAAGTTGTTGCATGTCAAAAGAAAATACCAAATAAGTGAAAAGACAGCCCACAAATTTGGAAAAAAATCATAAATAATAAGCACTCAGACAAAAGTCTGCTCTCTTGAATTGATAAAAAATTACAAAAAAAACATTATAGCCCCAAAATTTAAAGACTCAATCTAGAAATGTGCAAGTGAGATGAACACACACTTCTCAGAGAACAAAATTAAGAAAGCAATTAAATGTATGGAAAAATGCTCGATATCACAACCCATCCATGAAATGCAAATTAAAACAGCACTGAGATACCATCTTACCCAAGAAATAATGGCTATCACAAACAATCAACAAACAACAAATGTTGGAGAGGCTGTGGGGAAAAAGGAACCCTTCTCCCTTGCTGGTGGGATTGTAGACTCGTGAAAAATTATGGAAACCAGTGTGCAGACTCCTTTTAAAAACTAGGACAAGAAATCTCATTGAAGCCAGCTACCTCCCTGCTGGGCACTTTCCCAGAGAAAAGGAAAACGTCATATCATAGTGATATATCTGTACCTATGTTTACAGTAGCACAATTTGTGTTAACCAAATCATAGAAACGACCAAGATGCACGTCACCTGAGGAAAGGTTACAAAAGATGAGGTATTTTTATACAATGTAGCATTATTCAGCTATAAGGAATGATAAACTTGAAGCATTTATATTTCAATTGATGCCACTTGAAGATATACTCATAAGTGAAATAAACCAGACTCATATGTGTAAATATCTTATAATCACCCTACTATAAGGACTCAATAGAAGAAATACAAACAGAAAGGTACAACACAATTAAAAGTAAAACTAGAACTGGAGGATTGGACAATGAAGGGAGGGCAAGGAGAAAAGCTGGGAAATATGACAGAGGCAAAGCCATACATTTATATATAAAAGATGGGTAAGCTACTGATCCTGAGAAACATGAGCTGGCTTTGGAAACTAGTAGTTAATTGTTATGATTCTTACCCTAAATTACTATATATTTTCTGTAACCTGTGAACTAAGCTACTGCACTGAAGATAACAATGTGTAATAGTAAGTTCTTGACTGGAATGCCCATAATTTTGGTCTTCTACGTACATACTGCTTGTCATGACATAACAATTATTTCCATACAGTCTCTCAAGTGAATGTTGTTTTTTTTAAAAAAAAACCTAAATGTAAGACAAGAAAAAAAAGTCACAGGACTGTCCTGCTACAGTGGTATATATGGTTAAATTTATAATGTATCTGTGTAACAATAAGCAAGTGTTTGTTCATATTTTAAAAATATTTTTATTATTTTTTCTTTATATTCTCAGAACCTTGAGCTTTCCAGGGAAGTTCTTGTTCCACTGAACCATTTCCCTGGCCCAGGACTTAAATTTTAACACATCAATACCTGAATGAAAATACCTGTTCCATGATATACATAAAACGTTTGGTATTCAGACAGATATGTTAAACTCATCTGTATTTGTTGTATGGTGATAATAAGGTTTTCTTCTGGAGGGGAAACAACCTAGGATTGCAGATGAAAAATTAGAGAAAAAGAAGGGCTGCAGCGACGGTCAGCATTTTGTTCCTAGCCTTTCAAGGTCAGTGAAGACTCATGACATAATTGAAAATAGACAGTAATGTCATGTAATATGGTTGTGTCCCAAATTTTCATTTGAAGGAGATTATGGGGCCAAAGAATAAACTGATTGATGATGTAGAGTGTGCCTAAGAGAGACACATGGAGAGAAAACTTTCTCTCAGGCTTTCACAGAGAGAAAATTGGTCAAGCATTGGCTGTGACTCATCCACATGGATAATACTGTGATGCAGGGTTTCAGGAAAGATCCTCAGGGGACTTGACTGACCTTGTCAGATACAACAGTTACATTTCTTGTTATATTTTTTTTTCCATTTATTTTTATTTTATTAAAATACAAATGTCAATCAGACAGTTTCAAGACACCTTAACCATACAGAGTCGATGAATTAATACATTGCAAACTGTTTTCATAATGTTTTGGTACTGTACAAGGTGCATACATGAAATTATATTTACAGGTTTTTTTAAAGCTAAATTATATCAAAGATTCAATAATTATTTACCTAGTGGATGACCATAGCACTAAAAGCAGACATAATATCCTGTCCAACCACCATTAGTGCAGATCTTGCCTCTCATAGAATTATGTAGAAGCACAGCGTTATCTATCCCAACTGTACTGTTTATACACACACATCCTGATTTTTTCTTTCTACAACCCTTCCTTTGTCTACACCTGTCAAAAGTGGGCACTCCATTGACATTCAACTACCTTAGGTTCTTGAACTCG
>PVKA01009309.1:18001-69084 GCA_004027165.1 Ctenomys sociabilis | reverse complement strand
AATAGAAAGTCAATGGAAAATGGAAATATACTTTTTAAATTTTCTAATACTAGAAGAAAATATTATACCATGTCTTATAAATAGATTTTAAGTCAAAGATACAGTATAAATCTTAAAAGAAAAATAAAGTTAAACAATATTCAGAAAATTAATTAAATATTAATTAAAAATTAAATATTTCAAAAGAATTAAACTAAGAAAAAGTTTTCATGATATTAAAGAATTACTAAGAATAAAACAGCATAAATACTGGAATGGCAAATACATGAGCAGTATTTCTCATAGTTCTAGGATGGAATATCACACAAAGTTTTAGTATGCTGTGGACATGACAGTGTCCATGACGCTTACTTGTGGCCATGTGTCGCTTGTGGGACTGAGCTACTGCGATTTCCTTGATATCCACCCTGTGGACCTGGATAGAATCATGACCCATAGAGTACAGGAGAAGTCCATTTGTAGAGTATGCTGATGGAAATATTACTTTGCTGAATATAGAAGAATAATGAAAAATTGTTTTCATGTACCTCTCTTTCTCCTGTGTTTTATTACTTGCCCTATTTGGTGGGTTCTTTCCATTCTCGTTCATGGGGTTGTGATCATTTTGCTCCTTCTCTAGAATATCATTTAGTAGTCTGTGAAGGGTTAGCTTTATCAACATGAAATTATTTAGTTTTTCTTTTTCATGGAAGTATTTCACTTCTCCATTATACCTAAAAAGAGTTTTGCAGGGTATATCAGTCTGGGTTGGAATTTGTTTTCTTGAAAGACTTGAAGTACTTTGCTCCATTCAATTCTTGACTTGATAGTTTGTGAGGAGAAATCTGCCATTATTCTGACGTGTTTTCCTTTAAATGTGCTGTGTTTCTTTTCTCTAGCAGCATTTATTTACTTGTATTTTAGGAAAGTTGTTCAGATCGGACTTGTAGTGATCCTCCAGTTTACCTCTTATCAAGAACTGGGATTACAGGTACCTGCCACCGTACCCACTCTCATTGCAGGGCCCAACAGGCAGGCGTAGGGATCAAGCTCCTAGTTCCTGCACCTACTTGCAGGCACTTTAATCCACTGAGCTATTTGGCTGGCCTTTTTACCAGCTTTTCATATACTGTTATTGTGTTGAATTTCTGGGATGTTGATTATTACATGTCTGGGTGGGATTTTAATTAGGTTGATGTTAGTTGGAGTTCCATATGCTTTAGTTACACAAATGCCAGATTATTTCCCCATATTTGGGAAGTTTACTGTTATTACTTCCATTCATATTCTTTTTATATCATTTGTATTGACTCCTTTCTCATTGATGCCTATTAGTCTTATGTTGTTCATCTTTACATTGTCTTGGAGATGTTGAATTATTTTTCCTGCATTACATTTGTCTTTAAGAGATCTTTTCTTACCTTTTCACTAGTTGCAACAGTGTCTACAAGGTCTGAAAGTCTATTTTCACTTTCATTTAAAACACTTTGCCAGCATGTGATTGAGGTTTTAATTTCCTGTATAGCACTTTAAATCTGCTTCATGCATTCTATTTATTTCTTGTATTTCTCATTTAAGGAATCCATGGTTTTCTTATCTTCCTCAGTTTTTATCATAGTCTTCTTTAGGAGCACTTAGTTCTACTTTCTTTATAGTTATCATTTCTTTTTTTACTTCAGAAATTATTTCTGATCTGATATTCTCTATGCTATTCTGCAGTTGTTTCTTTACTTCAAACACCATTATTTCCAAGATTTCAGGTGTGGCATTTCCAATTTCTTGTATGCTATTGTCTCCTGCATTTGTTCTGGGTAGGCCTGGAGCTTGAGAATGCATTTTGCTCCTTCTCTTTTCCGTTTTTTATAGCACTGTCGTTTGACCTTTGGTGTAGAGCTTTGATAGAGTTATTATCTTAGCACCAGGTCCGGAAGTGCCAAGTTCAAATTTCTCCAGGTTGGTGTGGCTTGGGTCTGGTTGCTGTGCTACACTTCTTCCTGCTTCAGCCCTCGGAGGTGAACCCACTGATTCACTCTGGATCAGCTGATCTGGATCTTCTCCTGTATTAGCTCTGTGTGTCTTGCCTCTAGGCTCTCATCAGAGTTCTGCTGCAGAGTTCCACTCAGGGCCTATCTGTCTGATGGAGGAAGTTCCACTCAAATGCTGAGCCTGCATCCTGGCTTAAATGAACATCTGGTGGGCTCACAGCAGTCTCACTCCTGTGTGATGGCTCATATGAAGATCAGGCAGGCCTGAGCAGTCTTACTCATGCTGTGCATGGGCCTAGGTCAAACCCCATGAAACTACAGGACTTAATGTTTGCCTTGCTGGATTTTGGAGTTATGTTGGTCCCAGTGCTTTGTATTCCCCTGTTGTTTATACTTTTTGGAATGATGACATTTGTCTTATGCCTTTCAATGTTGGAAGTGTTTAATTTTTCATTTGTGTAGGGGCTTACAGCTAAGTTTGCCTTAGATCTCAGAAGAGACTTGTGACTTGGACTTTTCAGCAATGCTGAAGACTTTGGGACATTGGTAACTTTTAGAGATGGACTAAATGTCATTTTTACAAAAGGATATGTATAGATCTTTGGGTACCCGGGGGTGGAATGTTATGATATGTGTCTAGTTGTCCACCCAAAGCCTCCTGCAGTCATAGGGTAGATGTCTAGAGTTTGAAATTAACTCATGATTCACTCTGATTATGGGCATGAGTGCTGCTGGGATTATGTGTGTAAGTGTTGCTGAAATTGTGGGTGTAAGTATTTCACCCAACCTGGGGAGGATAGCCTGAATACAACTTAAGGAAGTTCACCTGGTCTCTGCAGCCATTGTTGCTGCTACTCCTCCCTTTTCCTCTCATTGTTTTTCTGTACACAGCCATCATGAGCTGCCCCCCTACCTTGTGACATCCTGCCTTGAAGCCAGCTGAGTATGTGCTGAAACCTCCAGTACCTGTGAGATAAGTAACCCTTTCCTTACTTCATTTTGATTGTCAAGTATTCATTCCAGAGACTAGAGAAGGGGAACTGAAACATACAGATCCTCTCATATGGACAAATTCCCTACAAGAAATGGGATCAGATCTGTAAGGTCACTGGAGAGACTCAGTAGGTTAGCAACAGCCCCTCCAACCTTCCCTGCCAGAGTGTACTCATTGCAGCTGCCCACCTGTCCTGAAGACTGCTGAGAATCAGCAGCCATAGACTCCACCCTCTTTCCTTCCCGTCAGAATTTGCTCATCTGGAAGTCTACCCAAGAGAGTCCTATCAGATTCTTCTTGAATTGCAGCACTCCCTGCTGTACTTAATGAGATAAATACCACATCACACAGCGGAAATTTTATGAGCCTACCCTGCCTGTTCACTCTCTGTAGAACCTTGAGGAAGAACCAACATTATGAAAATGGCCACACCTACAAAATTGTTTTACAGATTCGATGCAATTCCAATTAAAATATCACTAGTATACTTGATCAATCTAGAAAAAAAATCCTAAAATTCATCTGGAACAATAACAAACCTAGAATAGCAAAAGGAATTGGGGTAAGGCAGGAGGCAACACAATCACTGACTTGAAATTGTTCTACAAAATTGCTGTGATAAAATCAGCCTGGTACTGGCCAAAAATCAGACCTGAAGATCAGAGGAATATACTAGAAGATGTTAAAACAACTATAAGTAGAGTCAGCCACTTTACCCTTGACAAAGGGGCCAAACATGTTCAATAGAAGAAATATAGATTCTTTAATAAATGGGGCCAGAAAAATTGGCTTTTCACATGTCAAAGGCTTAAAATAGATCCATGCCTATCACCTCATACAAAACTAAAGTCAAAATATATCAAAGATTTGGATATTAAAACAGAAACACTAAATCTTCTGTAAGAGAAAGTAGGTAAAAACCTTAAAAACATTGGTATAGGTAAAGAGTTCATGAACAGAAATCAAACTTCATAGCAAACACTTCAAAGAATCAACAATTAGCATCTCGTCTTTTTTAAAAACATCAGCATATCAAGAGAAATCACCAGCAGAATAAAAGGAAAACCCACCAAGTGGTAAACAATTATAGTAGACTGTTAAAGGACACCTATCTAGAACATATAAAGAATTTTTAAAAAATCAGGCCACCAAAATTCAAAGACCCAATCTGAGTATGGGCATCTGAGATGAATATACACTTCAGAAATGAAGAGATACAAATGGCAAATACATATATGAAAAAATGTTCAACCTCACTGATCATTCAAGAAATGCAAATTAAAATGACACTGAGATACCATCTTATGCCAGAAAGAATGAGTATCATCAAAAAGTCATCCAAAAACAAATGCTGGAGAGGCTGTAGGGGTAAAGGAACCATTCTCCACTGTAGGGAGTACAGGCTGGTACAGTTATTATGGAAATCAGTATGGAGATTCCTCAAAAAGCTAGGATTGGAGATCACATTCAATCCAGCTACTACCTTCCTAGGTAGTTTTCTAACAGAACTGAAATCATCATACCACAACAATATGCATGCACCCCTATCCATAGCAGAACAATTTGTTATAGCTAAACCTTGGAAACAAACCAAATGTCCATTGACCAAGGAATGAATAAAAATGATATAGTATTTTTACAAATGGAATATTATTCACTTCTTTATTATTTTGTTTCCTTATTTTTAATGAATCTCACACTTTTATATCTGGTAATGTGGACAGCTAATTTGAAGATAGCATTATGTAATACAGCAACCATTGCTGAATTCCTATTACCTTGGTCAAATCTTGTATCATTTATAATGTTTTTTTATATATCTGTTTTATATTCTTTAAAAATAAAAATAAAAAGGAAATGTGATCAATGTGTATTTCAAAATTGTAGCAATAAAATTTATTTTTAAAAATTGAAAACAGACTGGCTCAGAACCTTAGGCAGCAAAGGTCACATTAAATATTTTATCAAATTCTGCTAAATTTATAACCAACTAGGACGCCTCCTACAGTACTAGCTTTTAAAAGTAAAATCATTATGATAATGACACACATTCAAATTAAAAATATTCAATGAAAGCTGAAAACATGAAATGTGTCCATTATTTTTGGTCCAATTTCTATGATATGCCCCATCCTGGAAGCTTTTCAAACCTTCCCCCTGGAAGCTCATCAATGTAAAGCTTCAAGAGCAACACACATTTCGTTCCTCATTTGCTTCTCCTATTAAATACACAGTTTGAGTCCATGTAAACACCTCAATGAAGTCCAGCAACAAATGAGTGCTGTGGTCAAATATAACCATAATATTGGCAGGGAAAATTGTTTCCTAACCTACAAGTATTCCTTGAAATGTGAAGCCAGAGAAATAATTTATGAGGAAATAAAATACATATCAAGTAAATGAAGAACTTTTTAAATAGATCTTCAATTATTTCAAAAATAAAAGTATTTGATAACATTTGAAGGAGTAGGGTCCTACATATATGAAATGCACACTAATTTTGGCGAGGATAGAAATGTGAATTAGATTCTGGCTAACATATCAGTGATATACAGGAGCCCTTGGTTAAAGATGCTAAGAACAAAGCATCTTTGAATCAGTAGTGTGCACACTTAGCTGGAGAAAGGATTCGTTAGATATACTGTAGAGAAGAGTCATCACATGTAAGGGGAGAAGGCTATGAGCAAGGATGGGTCCAGTTTTGGTAGACCATTTTGAATCTCACAGTAATACCTGAATCTCATTCTAAGTACTGAGCCATTAGAAAATTGTAAGCAGGAAAATTACGTGATCTGGTAAATATGTCAAGTGGATAATCCAGATGTTTTGTGGAAAACAGATTATGGGGTCCTGGCCTAGGGACTGTCACAGACATCCAGGCAGAAAATAACAGTGGCTAGGCAGGAGGAGCAGGGGCTGTGAAACAGAACACTGTGAATGGTTCTCCAGACTTATTGACAGATTATATGAGTGAAAAAACTTCTGTTATAAGCAGGAAAACCAGTGTGTAAGGAACATGAGCATGGGTGTGTACAGTGGTAGACTAAAGATTGCAAGATAAATTATTATAAAGTTCAATTTAGAACTCTGCACTTAATTTTTAAAAACAAATTCACATAACCCAGGGAGATAACTCAGTGGAATAAGTGTTTGCCTGGCAAGCTCAAGGTCCTGAGTTCAATCGTTGGTACCAATAAAAAAATAAAATTAAAAATAAATAAAATAAAAAAATCACACAAGTTAGAGATCATTTGAGTTAATGCAAATCTGTGCGGAAAAGATTTTTAAGTCTCACTCAGGTCCATGCTTAGTAGAACCCAGAGTAACACAGCTGTTAAAGAAAATAGCTGTCAGGATTAGACTATATAATAGAAGCACAGGATTTAGTATACAATAAGCAGTCTAGTGATATGACCCCTTCTGGATAACTCATTCCTTTTGGCTCCCTCATTTAATCTATTGACCTTTCTATGGTGGTCTTTCTATGATGATGAATGCATGAAAATACTGTCATGTGCGAAACTGTTCATATTCTTCATTTAGCATACAAAATGGAAGATTAAAGGTGAATATAATAGCATTTATAAAGTGCTAATTTGACAATGTTATAAAACTGTATTCTTAGCCAGTGAGATAGCTCAGTAGAACAAGCACCTGCTTTGGCAAGCTCAAGGACCAATGTTCCATCCCAGTCACACATGCCCCACCAGTCCTGCTGGGACATACTCAGCCTGTGACCTAGTCTGGTTATGGTGGCACATGCCTGTAATCCAAGTTCCAGGAATGCTGGAAACAGAAAGATCACTATGGGTCTGAGCTACATACTGAGACCCTTTACCAAATATATAAAATAGAAAATAAAATGTATTCTATATCACTACAGGAAATAGAAGGTAGATGAGAACTTAAAATCTAATAAAATGATTTTTCCATAAAAAGATTTTCTAGCAATAGTGTCCCAAACACAAGTTGTTTTGTGACTGATAGTTATACCTCTAAAAGGATTCTTATATATTCTATCTGGAGCAGAGAACACAGCCCTTTGTCCAATCTAATGCTAATATAACATGATTTTCCATACCCTGAATAAGAACATGTGGTTGGAGTTAATAAAGAAAAACTCCAAGTTCATGATGCCTGCAAATGATTTGAAAAATACAAAAGTTGGGGCCAGAAAAACAGCTCATCAGACTAAAGCACCTGCTTAAGTAAGGTTAGGGAAGCACAGGGACCATGGTTTGATCCCTGGCACCACATGCTATGTCAGCCCCATAGCCAGAGCATGCTGAACAAGTGAGAGTCTGGGTGTGATGGCGCATGTGAGCAATCCCAAGGCTGAAGACAGGAGGATCACCACAAGTCCAGGTTGTGTAGTGAGACTCTGTAACAACAAAATACATTATATATATATATATATATATACACACACACAAATGTAATTAATGGTTAACTGTTACATCTAGAAAATCTGATACTCTTGTATCAGAACTGGGGGAATATTCCTTTTATGGATAGTCTGTTAGAAGATGAAAGACTAAGGAAAATGATGAAAAAGTCTTTAATTTTGGGGATTTGTTGTTTATTGCTTTTGTTTTGTTTTGTTTCGTTTTAAGGAGGGGCCTGCAGGGTGTTCAGGGTTCACTATTAGATCAGACTCAGTGATCTTCCTGTTTACAGCCTCCCGTGAGGTGGGATTATAGGCACACAGCACCACGCCCAGTCTCAATTGTAGTCTCAGGGTGCTCTGGGAGCGGGGCCAGCATGGCAGGCCCAGGGAATGAATTCCTGGCCCCCGCACCTACTTGCAGGTGCTTTAATCCACTGAGCTATTTGGCCTGCCCAAAATGTCTTTAAAATAAGAAACATGAAGATAAGTATGAGATTTCTATAGTACTGCTTACAAGAACAAAGAATTTCAAACAAAGAAATAGCACACACACACACACACACACACACACACACACATACACACACACACAAATAAATGCACACATATATAGAGTGCTATCAACTAAATGTATAGAAATAGATGGCATAAATTCAGAACTCAAGGATCTGATTTTTCTTGATCGTGGAAATGTAAGTCTAATTTATAGACTGTGGACAGTTTTTATAATGGTTTAGTACTATGTGTCAACTTAGTTAGGCTATTGTATCCAGTTATTTAACAAAAACTACAAAGATATTTTGAAAATGTGACTAAGATCTACAGTCAATTAACTTCAAGGAAAAAACATCAGCCTCGATAATTCAGGTAGGCCTGGCCCTGTCAGTTTAATGATCTACAAGCAAAACCTGACATCCTGGAGAAGAAATTCAGGCTCAAGAGGAAATCATTCTGCCTGAGTTTCTAGTCTGCTGGCCTATCATACAGGTTTCAAACTTGCTGACCACGTCCAATTGCTTGAGCCAGTTCCTTAAAGTAATTTCCTTTAGAGATAATGTAGATAGATCCCATTAGCTATGTTGCTCTGAAAATTCTAACTTTAAAAATATAGTGATATTTCAAGGTTGGTGCCCAGAGTACTAATAATGAGACTAAAATGAATAAATTACAGAATATGTCTGTTAAGAACAAAAGCAAGTTTTATGTTTTCTTTTTATCTTATTCTTTTGTTGATGTAGTTAATTATTAAATTAACATATATGGAAAAAGTGGTAAAACAAAGAAAACAAAAAAAAAAAGAAAACAGACATACTGAACCCTAACATATCTATATCTTCTGGGATTTATTTACATAATGTATATTCAAATGAATATATACTATATAGCTATCTTAACAATGCTATCTTATAAGTTTTCGTATCCACTATTTAATGGATAGCTAACATTCTACTGATTAAACACATAAAAACATATTTAAATGATCCAATATAATTAAAGCACCTGCTTAAGCAGACTCAGAGGCCAGGCTTGATTCTGGCATGCTAGGCCAGGCCCATCCCTGGGGCACACTGAGACAGCAATTAAGAATCGGCATGGCATCGAAAGCCTGTCATCCCAGAACTTGGGAAGCTAAAACAGGAGGATCACCATGAGTCCAGTCTGAGTAGTGAGACCCTGTAGACCCTGTACTAAATACATAAAAAAATGAAATGAAAAATAGTCCATTATAGAATATGTAGGTTACTCCTAGTTGTCTCATGATATGTGAATTAACAGAGTAGCTATTACGGTGCATATAGTTTTTCAATATTTGGATTCAAGTCTTCTGAGAAAGAAATCCTAGACATAAATTTTAGAATTATAACAGTAATCCATGATTACACATCAGTATAATCTTATTTCTCTAAAATACATTGAAATATGTTCACATAAGTTAGTAAATTACCACTCTCCATTGCCACCTAAATATTCCTATTTCCTTATAATCAACCCTTCCTTTGGAACTACCTTAATATTTCTAGGATCTCAAATTAAGGAACTAACATCTGACTGCATAAAAGGGTGCTGGAACAGGCTTTAGACTTGTGACCAGGATCCTGTTTGGTTAGTAGCCATCTTTTATCTGGTATTAAATATTTTGACTTCTTAGAGTCAAAGATACTTACGTAAGTTATTCTGTGTATATATTAGCTCAATTTTAGTGAACAACTCATTTAACTTATATTCATGTACTGGGGTTGGCCCAAACTTATTCAACATGATTTTATCCAATTCATCATATTTAACTACTCTAACCTCCTCTGATGCTAAAAATGCTTCCAGGCATTGCTAGATAAACCCTCGCTCTAGCCTACTTCTCCAAGTTGGTGCCTCCTTTTCTTTGCTGAGAACTGAGAAAATCACTCTTATTCACTACCTCACTCCTCACATCCACAGTACTGAATCTAAGTCCCTATAGAGAGTTTGTTTTTCTTCTCCCTTTTATAGGGAAAGAGTATAAGTATTTTTCAGTTGTTGATGATACCCAAGCTGTATTTTTTTTGCTTCTGTCCTAAAGTGTCTAGGGCTTTGGAAGAACATCAAAATAGTAGTGTCAGGACCATTAAGAGATTAGGGACTCTGAACTCAATGAACCAGCAAGATTTTTTTCTCTGGAGTAAATGCTAGAGGGTGCTTGTACTTGATAAAATAAAACATAATTATTCTTTGTACTCAGTGGGGAAAAGAAATAATATAGGAGGAAATATTTACTGAACACGATTTTTCAAATCATGTATTTCCTCACCAAAATCAACCAGAAAGGATTACTGCACAGTATGCTCATCACTGCTTACGCAATGATTGCAACATACACTAAATACAGTGTTCATCCAAGTCAGGTCTGGAGTTCTTCCGAATCATCTACCTTCCTTTCGGTTGTGGCAATTAGTTTTTACATTCACTCCTGAAGCAACAGCAAGTATGACAGAATTAATCAAGTCATTACAAGAACATGTAGACTCAGTTCAAAACTGGAGACTTAATCCTCAGAGAAGTTACATGAAAGAACTTTAAGATGCTCTGAGAAGGGTATCCTATGGGAAATTGTCATATTAAAATCCACTACATGAAAATTTAAAAGTTGTCTCAAGGTACACTTAACTTTAAGTAGCATAAGTGCCTATCTGGCAAGCACAAGAACATGAGTTCAATTCCAGTACAATAAATTAAATAAATAAATAAAGCTTGAATAACTGACATTTCACATGCCAAAGAGTAAAATTAGATTCGTATCTATCTCCATGTAGTAAACTGAAAGAAAAACGGATCAATTGTTTAAATATTAAAACATAAACAATAAATCTACAAGAAAAGAAAATAGGTAGGAATCTTGACAACATTGGTTTAGGAGAGACTTCATGAACAAAATGTAGATCATACAGGAAAAACTATAAATAATCAACAATTGAATTCTTGTCTTATTAAAATCTACAGCAAAGGAAGTCATCAACAAAGTGAAAAAACAACTCACAGAATGGGAAAAATTGTTTACTCAACTGTCCCTCAGACTAAGGACTTCTATGTGAAACGTATAAAGGATTGAATAAAATCAGAACCCCCCAAATTCAAAGAGCCAATTGAAAAAAATGGGCAGCTGAGATGAATATGTACTTCTCAAATGAAACAACACAAATGACAAATAAATACGTACAAAAAACTTTCAACATCATTTGTCACTTAAGAAATGCAATTAAAACAATGTTGATTCCATCTCACTCCAGAAAGAATGGCTATCATCGAGAAATCAAGGAACATCAAATGGTGGAAGACCTATGGGAGAGCAGAAACACTTCTCGCTGTTAGTGGGAGTAAAGACTGGTACAATCACTGTGGAAATCACTATGAAAATTCCTCAAAAGCTAGGATTAGAATTACAAACATCACACCACAGCACTATATGTGCACCCATCTTTGTCACAGCACAATTTGCATTAGTTAAATATTGAAACACCCAAATGGTTATCAATTGAGAAATAGATTTTAAAAAGGTGGTCTTGCTATACAATCAAGTACTACTCATCAATAAAGAATGACAAACTGGAGACATTTATAGGTAAAAAGATGTAAGTTTATGCCGTACTCATAAATGAAATAAATTAGATTCAAATGTGTAGACACTGCATTGTCTCCTTACTGTGAGATAATGAAATAGTAATTATAGACCAAAGTGTACCATAGATATTGTTAAATGAGAAGAAATTGTTCAAAATGAAAAGGAACTAGGGTATGAGAGGTTGGAAAGGAAGGAAGACAAAAGAAAAAATACAAAATATTTATACTAGTAGTTTCTCTTAGTTTATTAAAAAGAAAGGTTTCTGCTAATATCATTTGGAAAACTGTGATCTCTCCAAATATGGACTTAAAGCCTATATCTTATACTCTAACCACTTTGAAGATAACAATATGCAGTGTATTAGCTATTGTTGTTCTCTTATTTGTTACAAAATTTTGTGGAGTGTTTTCCATTAAAATAAACAGCAATCCAGGTGCCAAGATAGAGAATGAAATTTTTCAAAATACAAGATCTTGAGGGAGTGGTTGAGGTGTATAATAAAACTCCCGGGAAGTCAAAAGCAAATTTCTTATCCACAGAGAGCAAATAATCCCTCAACATCGTACCTATTGGTGAGCTGGTGTTGAATCAATGAATAGAGTCTGAGAGATTACAAGACCAAAATAAACTGCTGAAGATGCTCTTGCTCTCCTATGTAGTAGTCAAGCAGGAAAGCACTCCAAGCTCTCACAAAAAGGAAAACACAACTGTACCCTGCTTTAATATCCACAACTGGCACTGTCCCTAAGGGCAGCAAGTCCCAAATCTGAGTATCAAGAGGTGGAGCCACAGACTGAAGAAGGAAATCAAGATCTATTTTGGTCAATAGACCAAGGATTTTTTGGGCACACCTACATCCAGCTATGCATCTGAGTGACGAGGAATGAGAAAAGGTACATTCTGAGAAGATAGATAGCAGCTGGCCAGCTCACCCTTGAACACACCCTGTTAGATCATGCAGAATGCCCAGAAGAGATAGAATCATGTTCCTCAGTAAGGCTTTTTACCCTGAATTTCCATTTCAATGACTACATTATAGTCCATCACAGAGGTTTCTGATGGAATCAAAAATGCCTTCATAGAACCAGACTCCACCATAGACACACTTTCTTCACTACTTGAGTGAGAAGTTCCTTCCTTAGAGCTAACTATTCCTTCAGCATCTTTGCTGCCTGAACTTGTACCCTTATACCATGAGTTGGAAACTCTTAATGGAAGCTAATGTTTAAGGTCTGTCTCCAGGAAGATCAGAAGTCTTGTACCCCACAGAAAGTACATAATCCAAATACATTCTACCCACTCATGGCAAATAGATTACATAGATACCTGTTACTATCTCACTGTTGCCACTGATTTATAAAAACCAATGGTAATTATTACAACTACAGCCACACTGCAGTGACATTGGAGACTAAGGTATACTTTGTTTTTTGACATTCAGGCTGTTTTGAACAATAGAGTAGAATCCTACTCATAACAAAGGTAAAGGATAGGCAAATGGAAATGTTATTCAGTAGATATGTCACAAGCTAATATCCTAAGGCTGCTGGATATCACTGGCCAGAATTATGTTATTGTTATGAATGCTTTAGTGAGATAATAATGGAAATAAATGCAGCTCTTCTGAGTAAGAGAGAATCCTTTTTGTGATCACTGCTTGAGAAAATGCTTGACAGACCTGGAGACAGGACCAGCTTTCCATATTTGTGATTCTGATAATCTAACAAGATGCAACCATCTTCATTTTTCCCCACTATTGGCTCCAGTGTCTACCAGCACTGGCTAGTTTCATCTTAGGATGGCAATTAAACTATAGGACACAGGGAACTCCAACCTGATGTTTGAACTGCACCTGGTTTCAGTTACTGAGTATCATGCATCACAGAACATCAGGATAATGAGTATCTTACCAAATTTGAAAATGCTCTTATAATCCTACAGTTGTCTACATGGGCAGCAATACAGGCATTTTGGTTCAGAACAAGTTCTGTCACTATGGACTGCATCCATGACAGCTGATCCATCCAGTTAGGCAAAGGAAGAAGTGACTATTAGATTGGGGCAAACTTTCTGACTATGAAGAGAGAAAAACAACACTATTACCTAAGGAGGGCTTACCCCAATGTCTGAGGATTCTTAGGAGGAAAAATTAATGTTCCCTTGTTTCTAAGTCTGATCCCACATCTTGGCAAAGTAATCACTCCTCCAGAGCCAAGAAGCATCTGTGCTAGCAACCCGACTCACCACTTGATTTGTCATCCTCATCCACGTGCTATGGGAACAGGAATACTCATATTAGCATGATCACGATTTATAATGCTGTATTTGACAATGTCTTAAGAACTCCAAGTGTGGACCTCCTCTCCCCCATACATGACAAACATGGATTGTCAGAATCTTTTGCAGTGTGATTAAGTATCCATGTATGATTCCTGGAATATAAGGAATGTGGGATATACTGCGATGGGAAATTGAGTTTATGTCTACTTGGTGACACTGCCCATAAGGCAAAATGAAGTCCATGTAATTTTAAGGGGTGTTTTTATTTGTTTGTTTTGTGCAGGGTCTCACTACTCAACTTGGACTCGTAGTGAGCCTCCTGATTTCTGCCTCCCTAGTGCGGGTATTACAGGTGTGTGCGGCCATGCTTGGACTCCATCATGGCTCAGCACACCTGGGGGTTGGGTATGGAATTTTAATGTGAAGAGTTTGGTAGTAAATCCTGAACTAGAGCCTCCTTGACCTTTGAAGATAGTGTCATGTAAAGCACAGCAGACTGAGGGACATCTGTCACTGGGGACAGAGGTTGCTTTTTGGCCATCAGTTGTCTTCAATAACTATTGACCCTTCTAGGGACACAGGATAAAGAGGAATTTTACTAACAATAGACTTATTTTGGTTCTATAAAGCAGTGTGAGTACAGTTCTTTGACATCTAAGTATAGCGAGACAATAAATACAAACCCTTAGAGCCAATGATACAGCACAAGCCCTAGACATTAGCAGCTCTAAAGCTACTTGCATAGGTCATAGTAAATGAAACACTGGCTTTGAACTGCATCTTCACTGAATATGGAAGTGTTTGTATGATCACATACTCTCCATCCTGTGTTACGTTTCAATGAATAATGTCTTTCAGTTGACAATCCACTTTTTATAGGAAGAGAAGCTAAATGTTTGTCTGAAAGTGCTCTGCATCTAGGCTGAGTCAAGAATGCTAGAGTACACAGTTAAGAAAGATAGGGCTTCCCCAGCTGATCAGGTTTCGGTTGCTAATCAGTAAATGCATGAAGTGAATTGAATGCATGGTGCCAGTTTCTGCCAGGGTTGCTAACTGGCATTACTGATATGTGCTATACCCATGCGAAAATTCTGGTTTGGCTAAGAATATAGAGGGTCAAAGGGTAACTTGTGGAGAGAGACAGGTCATCCTGGACCCTAAGTGATTTTGTACATCTTTGCTGACTTTGTCGATGCCCACTGTCCCCTAGTGAACAATGAGTAATGTCCATAGCAGTCACATGGGAGAATAAACTAGGTCAAAGCAATCACAGAATGATCGTGTTTTGCTTGCTTCCCAAGAAGTGGATGGCTTATTTCTTGTTTTTTATAGAAGACATAAAATCATTTGACCTGTGTTCCCCTTTCCTCTGACACAGACTACTGCTTGCTCTGCTCACTGCATTGCCTGAGCAAGTTGGAGCAAGTAAATTAATTATATCATATTTATCCTTTTACTATTTACTATGCTCTAAATAAACTCTCTCACCTAGCATCTACCTTCAGCATTTATATCACTGCAGAAGTTTTGCCCTATAAACTTGGGATTTTTCTATGACAATAAAAAACTATTGTATAAGACAAATAATTATAATATAAATGGATAATCTAATGATAATGTGAATTTCATAGGAGAAAATTATGTACTATCTATATATAATACATTTAGAGATGTGATAGAAAACTAGTAAAGGAAAGTAAATATAATCCTAGCAATATATTCAAACTTCAGGAAAAAAGAGTCACAATAGCAATCAAGATATATTGAAGTTTATAAAAAATTAAAAAGTACATAATCATGAATTTATAAATAAATCATGACAGATAATTATAATAAGCTAGTGCTTGAAGAAAATATAGGGATCCTAGAAGATGCTTTGACTTTATTTTCATAAAAGTTGACTCATTTATGAAGACAACATGTAGATTCATACAATTTAAATATTCTGTATAAATTTTAAATATTGAGACAAATGCAACAAAAATAAAACAATTTATAATAAAATAAAATGGATGGGAAAACAATATATTCTTTTAGTACTATAAGAAATCCAAGACATTGGAGTAGTGGTGTATTGATATATATTTCATAACCAGTGTAATAGAAAAGATAACAAACTTTTAGTGTTTGCCCATCTCCAGAATGTAAAAAACAACCAATACAGCTAACTTCAAGTGATCAGCATTACAGTGATGACAGAGATGGGGAAAATACAGTTTGCTGTTGTAGACTCACAGAAATCATTCTGGCACTCTACCAGTCTAGGGTGTGTTATGGTTTGGATGTGGTTTTTCCCCCAAGGGTTCATGTGTTCCAACATGGAGGTGCTAAACCTTTACAGCAAAGTTCTAGTGCAGGGAAATTAGGTCACTAAAGTTTGCTGAGCAGGGAAGAAATTAATTTAATTCTTTTATGACCCTGGCTAGTTCTGTGAGGGTTGTTACAAAAGAGAAATACTGGCTGCTCCACTCTGTAGCCTCATACGAGATCAATGATCTCTTCCTCCTGCCATTATGCCGTTTTCATGATGTAACACAACTGATGGGACCCTAACACAGGTTAAATTAATGGATTATCAAGTCAGGTTTTCAGCCTCCAAAACTCAATCCTAAGAAAATGTGTTTTCCTTATACACTACCTTGATTTGTTAAGTATAACAATGAAAAAATTGGCCAATATAATGGGCAATAGACAATGCATCATGTGGGTTTTAATTATAATAGTAACCCTAATAAGAATGTTTTGCCCACAGAAAAAGTGCCAGTTAGTGACAGAAAGCTGGGGTTGGTGTCAGATACACATATGAGATAAAGAACCCATCACTGTTTATTTTTGTCTAACCACGGAAAAGTTACTTCATTGTTTTATATATACTTTCTCATGTGAAAATGGGACTAATGAGAGTATCCACTTTATACTTTTGTTATAGAAAAAGAACAAACAGGAGGTATTTTAGTTGTTTTTCTCCTTGTTGAAACAAAGTACCTGATACCCAAAGTTAAAAGGTGGGAGGTTTATTTCACTCCCAATTCACACAGGTTTCAGTCCACAGTTGGCTGGCTCTAAAACAGGGTGGCATGACAGAGGGCATCACAGAGAAGAATTGATTAATGGCAGGCAGTAGGCAGCAAAAACATGCAAGCACCAAACAATAAAGGTCTGATTATTTCTAGCTCTCTTATGTTCTACTCAGGGTATCCTTCAAGCAAATAGCACTCGGACATTGGGTAAGACACTAGTTATGCATAGAAATATGTCAAAACAATCAACTAACTAATTTGGTAATCACACATTATTAATCCCATCATCACACACTCCATCTATGACAGTATGAGGCTCGGGTATGGGGGGACACCTAGACACAAGCCATAGTGGAATAAAAGTTTCTTCCTCTTTCTCCAATTTTACTATCTCCAGAAGCAATACATGATAGCAGAGATTAACATCAAGCCAATTGATAAAGGAAAAACTACTCTGACAAATCCATATCCATAATTACAGAGTAGAACACTATAAGATAGGTTTAGTGAAGAGCAGCAAATAACGCACTCCTCAAACTGGAATAATTCGCTCTAAAAACTAGGACAACTCTCACTTCAGGAGTCAGCACCAGGCATCCCACTTTGCTCACAACTAACTTCTTTGCAAGCATCACCCTCACTTCACCATGATGGGCTCTTTCATGGGTCAGAGAAAATGGACATTGTCACCTTCCAGAACCACATACTTTTCAATCATCAAAACAAAGTAGAAGTGGAGATTGGGTGGAAGTATTCTTCCTCAGCTCCATGATACAAAAGCCTGAAGTAAATTTGAGGAGTGGGCCTTCGTATCCAATAATTTGTGTGATCAAGGGAGTTCTCAACTCAGTGACTTGTGTGACATACATCTATCTCTATGAGGAAGAAAATAAGGAGCTGTAGTGACAGGTTCACAAGAAACACCTGGGTGAGATGAAGAAGCAAGGATTCACAAAATGAAGGAACAAGACGAGACAGAACAAATTTTACTAAGCATTGTCAAAAGTGCACAAACAACACAATTACTGATGAGAAATTAAGGAAGCCATACCCTTCACAGTAGCATTCATAAAAATGAAATACCTAAGAATCAATCTAACAAAGGAAATAAAAGATCTGTACATCAAGAATTACAGCCCTCTGAAAACAGAAATCAAAAAGGATACCAGAAAATGGAAAGATATCCCTTGCTCATGGATAGGATGAAATGACATTATGAAAATGGCCACAGTGCCAAAACATTAATGTAGATTTAAAGCAATCTCAATCAAAATCTCATTAGCATACCTCAGGAATATAAGAGAAAAGATTCTTAATATTCATTTGGAATGAGAACAGACTTAGAATAACAAAAGCAATCCTGAGCAACAAAGGCAAGGAAGAAGGTATCATAATCCCTGACTTGAAACCATGGAAACCTATGGAAAACCTGTCTTTCCGCAAATCAAAGACTAAAACTAGTTCCAGATCTATCACCATGCACTAAATTAAAGTCAAAATTGATCAAATATTTAAATATTAAAACAGAAACAATCTACTGGAAGAAAAAGTAGATGGAAATCTTGAAGACGTATTGGTAGGTAGTTTCATGAACAAATCCAAAGCATGAGAAGTACTTCAAAGAATCAACAACGGGGATCTCATACTATTGAAAAGTTTCATCACATCAAAAGAAATCACTAGCAGACAGATGAGATAGCTCAGCAGACTAAAGCACCTGCTTAGGCAAGCAGAGCGGTGTGGTTTGTTTCCTAGCACCACATGCCTTGCCAGCCCCACCCCAAGGCTTCACTGAATCAGCCAGAATCCAGATGTAGTGGCACATGCCTGCAATCCCAGCCCTTGGGAGAAAGCAAGAGGATCACCACAAGACCAAGCTGTGTAAAAGACCCTGCAACAACCAAATGCATTTTTTAAAAATCACCAATGTAGTTAAAAGAAAACATACACAGTGAGAAAAAATTTTACCCAACTCCAAGGACTTCTAGCAAAAACATTTTAAAAATTGAAAAAATTCAAGCCCCCCAAGTTCAAAGACTCAAGGCAAAACAGGCATCTGAGAAAAATATACACTCCTCAGAATAAGGAAATGTTCAACAGAACTGGGTATTTAATTAATTTATTTATTTTTGGAGGAACTGGGGATTGAACTCAGGCCCTTGCACTTGCCAGGGAAGCACTTATTTCACTGAGCCATCTCCCTGGCCCCAAGAAATGGTTAAGATAACTTTTTTTTTTCTTTTTGTAGCAGAACCAAGGATTGGACTCAGACCCTTGCACTTGCCAGAGAAGTGCTTTTTCCACTGAGCCATCTCCCCAGCCCCCTTAGAACTGGATATTTAAGAAATGCACATTAAAACACTAAGATTCCATCTCACTCCAGAAAGAACAGCTATTATAAAGAAATCAACCAATACCAACTCTGGTGCAGTTGTGGGGAAAAAGGAATTATTCTCACTGGAAGAGTAGACTGGTACACCAATAATGGAATTCAGTACAGAGATTCCTCAGAAAGCTAGGAATAGAACTCTCAATTGTCCCAGCCATCCCCCTTCTGAATATTTCTCCAGAAGATTAAAAATCACCATAAAACATTGACATATGTCTACCCATTTTTATGACAGCACAATTTGTCATAGCTCAATATTGGAAACAACAAAAATACATATCAACAAAAGAATGGATAAAAGAAAAGATGGAGTATTTTTAATCAATGGAGATCTACTGAGCCATAAAGGACAAACTTAAGGTTTGTGCAGCTAAATAGGTACAACTGGAGATCAAACTCATAAGTGAAATAAATCAAATCCCCATGTGCATAATCATATTGTCTCCCTATTTTAAGAAACTGCAAAAGTAAATAAGATCCAAAATCCACAATGGACATTGTGAAAATGAAAGAAACTGCTCAAAAAGAAAGAAAACTGGGATGGGTCAAAGGAAAAAAGAAGGAATAAAGAAGAAAATAGATAAATACTTTAGATAAGATAGTTATACAGACTTAGTTCATTGAAAAATTTTACTCATTGTGCTTACATTATCTGATCAGTTATGCATGTCTATGTCTTGTAACCTGAGCAGCTACTTTGAAAATGATGAGTAACATATTAACCATTTTTATTCTTATATTATCCTGTCTTGAAATCCTCAAATTCTTCAAATTGAAGTTATTGTTTTTCATTATTTTTTTTATTTTTTTCTCTTTAAAATAAAATTTAAAAATACAATAAAAAATAAGTGTGTAAGTTTCAATGTTTTGAAATTCAGTCTTTCCTCCAAGTGCAGTATTTTTAAATTTTGGGTATACTAGTCCTTAATCTATTGTCTTCTCACTGTGATAGGTGGACCCTAAGCTGTTACTATATAAAAATATATATTTCTTGGCCAGCCAAATAGCTCAGCAGACTAAAGCACCTGCTTAGGCAGACACAAAGGCTGAGAGGTCAATCCCCAGGCCTGCCATGCTGGCCCCGCCCATGGAGCGTGCTGAGTTGGCGCTTGACACATGGTGGTGCACACCTGTAGTCCCCGCACTTGGGAAGCTATAAACAGGAGGATCACTATAGTCTGATCTATGCAGAGAGACCCTGTAGACCCTGTTTCTTACTAAGTTGTCTGGTTAAATTACTGGACATCTAGAATTCAATCTCCATGAATAGCTAACTTCTTTACACTATTAGGCTGCCTTGATTTCAATAGAGACTTTTTTTCAAGTGTTTTCCTTAACTAAGAGATCTGACTAACTTTTGTGACCAAATTAATGATTATTTCATAAGACTGCAAGTGCTAGTCAGTATCTCCTATTTTTGGTAGAGCTCCCACTTCATGCAGGATTTCCTTCATTTATAATAGTAATAAAATTACATGCAACAAGATTCCTATTATAGCAATCACTAAAATATTTAGTATGTAAGTATATATGTTTATTTTATATAATAGCTATCCTTGCTTAGGATATTGTTAAGAATTTATGGTCTTTTAGGGTTACAAATTTCTAACTGTATTACTATCAATATTTGATGGTCATAGGATGCAGCCTTTAGAAGACTAAAGCACTCTTTTGTTGCCCCAGTATCTTTGAAAGTACTATTGCCTTCCAAAGGAAAATGTAAGTCATAATTAAACATTGTGATTTTGTCCATACCCTTAGGCAAGAATCAAATAACTCAGTGAAATTTTCATCCTTTGAGTACAGAACAAAATTAGAATGCAAAGCAAATCTAGATCCTAAGGATACACAAGAGAAGGATAATATGATAATAATAAAAATTGTAAAATGGTAAGTTTTACGTTTGTTCTTTTTTCAGTAATGTCTGAACTAGACAATTGTACTTGTATTTAAAAATATAACTAAGTAATCTTTCTAAGATTTTTTATTGCAACTTTGCTTTACTTTTGTTAACCACTGGGTTATTCCTCCATAGTAAGGTTTCCAAAGTTCAGCACAGAGACCTCTACAGAAAGTAAAATTTGTCTTCTCTTTGCTTATACAGCCAAAGGATGTTTATTTTAGCAAACTGAAAGTAGTATTAGAAAAAAAAATTCATAGGACCAAAATACCTCCACAAGTCAAGAGATTTAGGAAACAGAGAATGGTTCTTGATTATGTAGTAGTGGAAAATTCATGTTTATAATATAATAGTAGGATGCCATTCTCTTCTTTGAGAAAATGCAAAACCTTAGAAGTTGGAGGATTCACTGAAAGAAAAAAATAGAAAAGCATTCCACGAAACACCTGTTAGTTTCCTAAGAATTCCTAGATAATGGTTCTGGATAAATTGGTCTTACCTGAAGGAAATCTCCAAACACATACATAGTACAAAAATAATTATAAAATCATCTTTTTGTTGAAACTAGTTCCATAAATTATTCAATTGTGTTATTTTTATCATACATTCTAGACATGATATTTTATATAAAGAAGATGGAGGCAGTGGCCATATGTTTCTGAATCTACTTGCTCTCACCATAAAAAGCAGACAAACAACTAGAAAGGCCAATTGTAACAGATGATCAATATCTTCAACAAACGTGGATGAGAAAAAAATGTCCTTCTGCACGCTAAAACACAGGTAGGTGTAAACATACCTTTACATGTGAGATGAATGTACACTTCTCAGGTAAAAAAAAAAAATACAAATGGCAAACAAATACATGAAAAATGTTCAACATCATTGGTCATTCAAGACATGTAAATTAAAATAACACTGAGATTTCATCTCACCACAAAAGAATGGCTATCATGAAGAAGTCAACCAATAACAAATACTGGAGTGGCTGTGAAGAAAAAGGAACACTTCTTCACTCTTTTTTGGAGAGGAGACTGGTACAACCACTATGCAAATCTGTGTGAAGATTCCTTAAAAAGCTAGGACTAGAGATATGCATTCAACCCAGTTATTCCCTTCCTGGGTATTTTTCCAGAAGAACTGAAAATATCATACCACAATTTATCATATATAAATCTTGGAAGCAAGTAATCCAAATGCCCATCAACTGAGGAAACAATAAAAAGATGTGCTGCTTTTACACAATGCAGTATTGCTTACCTATAAAAAAAGATAAACTCAGGTTTTTATAGTTAAATGGATAAAATTAGAGACCATGCTTATAAATGAAATAAATCAGACCTGTTGGTGCAAACATTGTGTTGTCTTTCTAGAGTAAGTACTTGAAAGAATAAATAATATCTGAAAAGTATGATAGATACTGTGAAAGGAAAAGGATCTGTTCAAGGGGAAGAAAACACTGGGATGAGGAAATGGACAAAAGAAAGAAAGAAGTAAGGGGAAAGGGTATACTTATGTATATGTACAGGACAGCTTAGATATGATAATAACAGTTAATATGTAAATATTTTGCTTCTCCTGTTTTGATTTCTTATAACTTATTTTTAACAATTTGGCATGCTTATGTCTGGTAATCTAGACAACTATTGGAAGATAGCATTATACAATATAATGTTACATTCATATTATTTTGTTGAGTATAATTTTGTATTGTTCCTAATGTTTTTGCTAATTTTATTTTCTTTTAAAAAAAACACACAGGTCAAACAATGGCTGTGACTCATCCACATGGCTTACCCTGACAAAGACTCTACAAAGTGAGTTACAGGATAAACCCTGAGGGGACTTGACTGATACAAAAGTTACATTTTTTGTTATATACCTCTTGCTTTATCTCTGCCTCAACCATCCAGCAGAAAAGTATAAAAACAAGGTATATAAAATAAGGCCACAATAATAAGCTGAGATATAAATGGCTCTAGTCAACAACTTCGGATAACCCACTATTTTGTGGACTGCTGGACTGTGTTGGATTGTTTTGTCGAATTCAAGCACCTATAATAACTGAATGACAATAGAATACCCATCTTTGACAGGACTAAACAAAAAAGGGATACAAAGGAAGAACCATTCAGTCATTGTATAAACAGTACAGTTAGGATAAATATGCAGTACTTTTGCATAATTCTATGAGAAGCAAGATTTGCACTAATAGTGTTTGTCTGCTTCTTGTACTATGGATAACCACTAGGAAGATAACAATGTGAAAAGTATTAATTATTGAAACTGTACTATAATTTAGATTTTAAAAAGATAGGTATACAGCTACATTCTCTTAATTCATTGATTAGAGGCATCTGCTCTAATAATGTTTGTAAATAGAATATCATCTATGCACCTTGTACAACAAAAAACCACTATGAAAATAACATGCAATGTACTAATTATTGAATCTGTCCAACTAATTTGATTTGAAACTGTCTCATTGCTATTCGTTCTTTAATAAAATTTTTAAAAAATGAAATAGTGTCTAGTGCAAAACTAAGAACCATATAAAAAGTGTACCCGGAGAAGTGACAGAAGTGAATCACCCTTCCATCCTTCCCTTCTCTTGTCTGTAGCAAAAAAGGACACCCAGACAGTATAGTAGCTACCCGGGTAACAGTTCTTATTATAAGTTCCTGTTATTTCTGTCTCCTAAAAATGTCTGGTCACTGTGATCACAGCTGTTCCCTATGATATGTATTATAAAATCCAATCAACAACAGCCATGTATTCTACTTCTGTACTTCCTGCCTGCTTGTCCCATACAAGCCCCAAACCACCAGAGATCAAGGCCTGATCATTTGGGAATGATCCTGATGTGCCCAATGATGTAAAATAAATCTGCCTCTAAAAACACACACACACGCACACAAAACATGAACACCATCTGTGGAAAAAAAATAAAATAGCACAGGAAATAAACAAGGAATCCTGTTGACCTACAAACTCTAAAATTTTCAACAGGAAGTCAATAGGAATTACACAAGCCCAAATTGAAAAGTGGGGCTGACACTGGATGGGTTTTGTTTAGTCTGGAGCTCAAGGGCCCTGCTATATGTTCTGAAGAAACTATTTCCTGTAGAGCCTCAGAATTCACCTCTAAAGCTTCCTTCCAGGATGAAGTTCAACACACAAGAGTAAATGCGAAGAAAGAAGACCAAATTGATGAATACAAAAAAATAGAAAAAAAGAACAAGGATAAAAACAGAGACAGAGGGTCTTAAAGGGATATCTTCAGGGTCTGAGAAATAGCTCAGTAGACTAAGTGCTTGCCTGGAAAGCATAAGGTTCTTAGTTCAATCCCTGGTACCACAAAAAAAAGGAGATCTTCAGATACTTTAAAATTATGCAGTATAGCAAAAATTGGTTTTAATGTGTGAAATTAGAAAGGTTACTTTACCCCCCCCTTCTAAAACATTAAGAAAAATTATAAACAAAAATACACAGTAAAAAGTAATGTTGCCAACTTCATACTAAAAACTTCAAAGTGGAAAACATAAGCAAGATGCATAATCAATAGAGCTATAGTCAACACTACAAGAAAGGTACTTTGAGGATTTGCCAATGAGTTTGCAGAAGAGAGCAATTATTCATTTACAAATACTATTAATTTACATATTGCCTTGCACAATCCCATAATTCAAAATTTGATCTAGCCTTTGGAGTTGGACATAAAGGTATGAGGAACCTCTATTTTATAACAGGGAAAAATGAATTGCTTTGAGTAATAATTGAAAGAACAACTAGGACCTCCTCTTACTGAGAAGTTTTGCATGTCAAAAGAAATTACCAACAAAAGTGAAAAGACAACCCATAAATTGGGAAAAAAAATCTTACCTACTAAGCACTCAAACAAAGGTCTTTTCTCTGGAATTTATAAAGAACTAAAAAAACATTAGGGCCCCCAAATTTAAAGACCAATCCAGAAATGGGCATCCAAGATGAACACACACTTCTCAGAGGATAAAGTTAGAGAAGCTAATAAATATATGAAAAAATTCTTCACATCACTAGCCATCCATGAAATGCAAATTAAAACAACACCGAGATATTGTCTCACCCCAGAAAGAATGGCTATCATAAAGAAATCAACCAACAACAAATGTTGGAGAGACTGTAGGGAAAAAGGAACCTCTCCATTGCTGGTGAGAATGTAGACTGGTACAACCATTATGGAAATCAGTGTGGAGACTCCTTAAAAAACTAGGACTGGAAATCCCATTCAAGCCAGCTATGCCCCTACTGGGAATTTTCCCAGAGGAACCGAAAATATCATATCACTGTGATATATGCACACCTATGTTCATAGCAGCACAATTTATGATAGCCAAATCTTGGAAACAACCGAAATGCCTGTCACCTGAGGAATGGATGAAAAAGATGTGGTATTTTATTCAATGGAGTATTATTCAGCTATAAAGAATGAATTTGAAGATCAATAATGGAGTAAACATATGCTCATAGAAAACATTAGTGCATAAGAATATGAAAAAGTTGATGGAAACTAACACCTGAAGAAACTTGGGAATAGGTGAAATGTAGGAATGGATCCTAAAGAAAGGTCAATTTCTAAAACATACAAAATTGTGTACTGTTCGCAGAAAACTGAAATAACCATTATCCTCATAATATATATCTTACAGTAGACTATGCATTATGATTCTTCATAATCTCATTTTTGATTTGTATTTTTTTAGGGAAGGGTCCTCAGGGTATTCAGGGTCACACTACTAGATCAGACTCATAGATCCCCCTATTTACAGCTTTCCAAGAGCTTGGATTACAGGCCCGCACCACCACGCTCAGTCTCAATTGCCATCTCAGCACTCCCCAGGGGTGGGGCTTAGGCCAGCACAGCCAACCGGGGAATCTAACCTCTAGCCCCTGCACCTGCTTGCAGGCAGTTTAATCACCAAGCTATTTGGCAAGCCCTTATAATCTCGTTTTTTGAAAATGAAGAACTTTCTAATGGTAAAACTCACAGATTCTAAATAGGAGCTTCCTTATGCCAATGCACTCCAGTGGAGGGACTGCTAAATTATGGCCTACCTCAGGGCCTTAGGCAGCTCTAGCAGAAATTCTGAACCTTGTTATTTATTTCCTCTCCTCTCCTCTCTCTTTTGTAAGAGTGTAATTAGCAAAGAAATGAAACAATTTCAATAAGGGAAAAGTGTCATAAAATGCAGGAAAGTTAAGTGATTCTAGAGAAGTCGCTTTTATTTGAAAATTTGATGTTTCTTATACATTTATGAGAACTTCCACAATAACTTTTTTAAGTAAAATACTATTTATTCAGCTTCTTGTCATGCCAAAATATTCTGTACATATACCCCTATAACTTTTTAAAAGTACTTTTCTACTTTTCTGCATTTAATTATAAGCTCAATGTCTCTCTTAGGTTTTAGATAATAAGTTCTCTGAAAGCTAAGACTTTGCCTATGAGCATTATATTTTAAATGTTTGGTACATAACAAGAAAATCAATTCTTTTTCTTAAATGAACAGATGAAATAAATGAATAATGAGCAAAACATGGGAAAACTCATCCCAAAAGTCAATCCTCAGTCTTGGAATCAGTGGAATTTTCTTACATTTATATTATAATATCTCAGTGCTTCCCTTGAGCAATCTCAATTCCTATAATGCTCTCAAGGACCCATGTCTTGCTAGAGGCAATCAATCACTTACAGACATGGCTCATACCACACCTGTGGATATTTCTCATGTGATTGTGCAAAATTTTACACCAAAGGAAGTTTTCCTTACACTAGCCAATTCTCTAATCTTTAACACTAACTCAATATCCAAATCTCAATTCAGTAGCAACTTCTGGAGCAACCACAGATGAAAGCTTCAGTCACAAAAAAAGAGTCACCCTTTCAGATACCAGTTTCAAGGGCATTGGCTGCTCTGCTCAGATTTCTGAACCAACTACAAATTTGAATTATCCTACGATGTTTCTCCAACATCAATAACTTGGTATAATGACTTACAGAATTAGAATAACTAATTCACCTTGATTACCTTTATGGCAAAGGATAGTTTAAGAAAAAGCAAGGCTGGCCACATAACTCAGAGGATTAAAGTGCCTGCAAACAGGTGCAGGGGCCAGGGGTTCAATCCTCAAGCCTGCCATGACAGCTCTGCCCCCTAGGCACACTGAGATGGAGATTGAGACTGGGCATTGTGGTGTGTACTTGCAATCCCAGCTCTTGGGAGGCTGTAAACAGATGGATCCCTACAAATATGATCTAGTACTGAGACCCCAAACATCCAGTAGATACTTCCCTAAAAAAAAAAAAAGAGCGAGAAAGCAAACAAAAAATATGCATATGGCAAGGTATTAGGGGAGGCATGTAGAATGCTCATGCCCTTTTCTAAATGTACTACTCTCTCAGAAATCCAATATATTCAACTACTTTGGAGCTCCCTAAACAGTAGTTTAGAGGTTTGTGTGAAAGCATCATTTATTGATTATTATTAATTAAACTCAATACCCACCCACTCTCTCCTTTCTGATCAGAGCTTGGTTTTCTGTCAGTAAGCCCCATTCTGAGGCCATGTAGGGGCACACCAAATATCCTATCATTAGCATAATGTGGATTGTATTTGAAAGGACCTTATTAGGAACAATACATCTATATCATCTTTGTTGTTCAGCAACCTCCAAGTTTTAGGAACTTGTGATAACAAAGGCCGAATATATTTTGATTAGTAAAACACTTCTGTTGTCATTTTTCATCTTTATGCCTGAGGGAGAAATGCAATCTGCCCCATACATGGGTTGAAGTCCATTGGTGTGTTGCAACATAGAGCAACCTTGTGTTCCTGAGGGTCTATGTAACAATAACGCTACACAGGACTCTGGTATCTCTCACTAGAGCACCAATGCAGTCATACCCCAGGAGCCTGGTCTGATCTCTTTCGTAAAACTTTATTTGCAAGATAATTCAAGAAGTCCCATATCATGTTCCACATTTCTCATTTCAATCCTAGTAAATATCTCAAAACCATCCTGAAAATCTACCTTTAAGGACCTCATGATCTACATAATGATATCCTTTTCTATGGTTAAAGCAGCCCTAGAACATTACTTAAAAAGTCTCATATGACAAGATTTGAGTAGCTAAAATTTATATCTACTATACTCTAGGCATTGTATGTAGTGATTTTGCATACCAATTTAACCCTTAAATCTTTGAGATAAGCACAATTAGTTTTTTCCATTTTCTATATTTTGAGGAAAATGGAGACACAAAAAAGCAGCATGTCTGAACTAGGTAGCATGTAGGTATCGAGGAAAGCCAAGACTCCATGCCTAGGAGCCTTGCTCGAAACTCTCCAGTTCCTCACCATGATGCTAGTGGATCAGACACTGATGCTAGTGGATACATCAGACTATGATGCTAGTGGATACAGGTCACTGAATTGTTTTGCAGATTAAATCCCTCATGTTCTACCAAGCAGAACACAGATACGAATAAATTATAAAGCACATATGACAATATTAAACTATTTTTATAAAAATGTTGGTTTTTACTTTCTTTCCTACTGTTCCTTTTCTTCTTCCCATTCTCCTTCTATAAGTTTCTCAAAGAGAAGATCATGAGAAAGCACATTTTTTCCCCTCAGTGTTGTTGAAGGCAGGGCTGAGGAAAAAATTCATTGGTAATACAAATGAGAACTTCAAATAGTCTTATATTAACTCCTACCAAATGTGAAGTCTTGAACTAGGTAGACAGAAGTCACTAAGCATCAAGGATCTGCACAAAATGACTATCCTACAGTGTGAAATACAGACCTGGAAATGTTAACACGTTTGGAATCAAGACAATATATGTCTGATAATAGTCCTTCTGTTTGGGAATGGGGTTGTGGTCCTAGGAAACTATTTTCTTGTGGCAAAAATTAAGGCATTGGGATAATACATATGCTTGAGAGATAAAACCATCCAGGTAGACCACCTACATACGTTTGCTTCTATTTCAGCAGAATTTCTAACATTTTTTGGTCAAGACATGTTTCTAATTGATCTGTATACCTTGGGAATGATGATGGAGAATACTTCTATTTGTCCAAGACTAATATCTGTAACCTTTTCTATGGTAAATAGCAAGAGTTGGACTCATACACCCACATGAGTTGGCTAGAAATGTCAGTCTTCTATTATTAATACATTTTCCCTGCTTGCCATCTTCTCTGCTGGAACCTAAAGAGGTAGCGCCACCCTCAAATATACCTGTGTATCCAGTTCAGATAATGAGCCAAGTAGTTGTCACATCAACATTTAAAAAGCATGGGTGATTGAATCTTGTTTAAGAAGCAATAGATAGAACAAAATTGAAGCAGTGATTATCGGGAAAAGTACAGAACCACAACTCTCCCATAATTCACAAGGGTAATTCAAACAGTAATCTCTGGGCACTGAAATATGCAATAGAGTGTTGCAGATTGGAGAATCACAGTGTTTCACTGAAATAGAATAAAATAATGATTAACCTTTGGGCATTTACATTATCAATCTTAGATTTCCTCAGCAAGTTAAAGAGAAAAAAACTTTTTTAGCTTTTTTGAATTTTTTTATTTTTTTAAATTTTGTATTAATTTTAATGAGAAAGAAATAGCACTGATGCAGTTTCAAAACAGTTAGTATGACAGTTACAATAATTAATATTGTAATATTACAATATGCATATTGCTTTTTTTGTAGAGTTATTCATAGTACAAGATACAGACGTGATATCTTATCTAAGCAATATTAGTACAAATCTTTCTTCTCATTGAACTAGGAGAAAGTAGCTGTCTATCTATCCTAACTATCATGAGGGGATTTTACTGACCTTGTCAGATACAAAAGTTACATTTTTTGTTACATAGGTCTTGCTTTAACTTGGTCTTAACCATGCAGCAGAAAAGCATAATCATGAGATACAAAAAATAATGCCATATTAAAATGCTGAGCTGTAAAAGGCTCAAGTCAACAACTTCAGATAATTTCCAGTTGTACTGATAACCCACAACTATTATGGACTGTTTGACAATATCGGCATATTTTGCTGAATTCACATACCTACAATATATTCAAGTTTGAAAAGATCCTTTACAGACTTTCCAAATATAGCTTCTCCAACAGCAGTGGAACACCCATCTCTGACAAAACAAAAAGAGTGTTATAAATGTTGTACTGAAATAAAAATATACATTTGTATATACTTTTTTATATTTCTTATTATAATTCTTGGTGGTATACATAGAGAATCTATTGGAAGACTGTGAGAAGTAAAGAGTGGTAGATCAATCTGAAATGGAAACTATATTCAAAGTACCAGTGCCCAGTTTGCCATGACACTGACCTTCGAGATCACTTCATGGGTGTGACATCAAAAGCACAGACAACTAAAACAAATGTGTGACTGCATCAAACTAACATAGCTTATGTACAGCAAATGAAGCAATCATTTTGTGAGAGGACAACATGCCAAAAGAGAGAAAGCATTTATAAACCACGTATCTGGTAAGTTTTTGCATGGAACCAGGTGACAGAAATGCCTGATTGTGTTCAACATTGAAATGTTGAAAATCTGATCCCTCCATTGTAAAGTCCCTCACTAATCCATTTTCAAGTGGATACGTCCCATTGGTAAATGTTATAAGAACCAATGATTTCCCATCCTTTTGGGCATTCACTTAAAATATTCCTTTGGCCAGAATCTCCCCAAAACAATGACTGACAAAATGCTTCAAGGAATCAAAATATGAAAAGAAAAATGAAAATGGACCCAGCATAGAGGAAAAGCTCTTAGGAAACATAATTATAGAATATGATATGCCTTATTTAGTGTCTTAGTTACTTTTTGCATTACTAAGACAAAATGCTGAATATCCAAATTTAAAGGAGGAAAAGTTTATTTAGCACATAGTTTATAGTTTTCAGTCCATAATTGGCTTGTATATGGCAGAGGGCCATCCATTCATGGCAGCGGAAGATACCAGAAGCAACAAGAGAAGGAGAACAAGCTTCTTTCCATCCCTTCTATTGTATGCACGTATTTCCAGCCTAGAACAGGTATAGCACTCACACCTTTAATCCCAGCATTAACTATGAATCAAACACAAGCTATATATTCAGGCACCTCTGAAAATCCTGACCCCTAAAGCCCTATAAAGCTCTGGAGGACATGCACACACAAACCATGACAATCTACCCTTGGCACCCCAAAGACTCATGTGCATTCTTTGTGTAAAAGGCAAGTCCATCTCTAAGTGTGACCACAGTCCTAATACTTTTAGCATTGCTGAAAAATCTAAGTCCTAAATCTCTGAGTTGTAAGAAAAATCTTGCGTGTATGCCCCTGTACAAATGAACAGGAAGTTAAATACTTCCAGCATTCAATGACACAGATCAGAATTTCCATTCCAAAAGTTACAGACAGAGAAGTACAAAGGAATGGGAGCAAAGAAGTCTGAAATTCAGTTAGGCAAATGGGAAGTACTGTATTTCCATGTGCAGGATTCAAGGCAATCTGTGTCAAGATGAGAACCTCGAAGACTTGGGTGGTGCCATCTCTAAGGCACTTCTAGTGGTTTTAGCTTCCATGGCTTCTCTCTTGGGACTGCTCTATATCATCCTTGCTTCCTTAGATGAATGCTGTTTCTAGATTCTCTAAACTTCTGAGATCCCTACTGCACCTTTGGCTTCACACTAAAAGCTACATATTTCCCTTCAAGGGGACACTATCTGGCCTCCCAGACTTTCTGAAATCTGAGTGGAAGCCTTCTTGACTGCAAAACTTTTCCATTATGCATGTACCTAAAATCAGTGTCGTGTGGATAATACCAAGGTCTACTGCCAGAAGGAACAATAACCAGGTTTCCCTCTCTTTTGCCTGTAGGGGTCAAATGCCTAGATCTATACACACTCTGAATCCAATTCTGAGGAACAAGCTCTTTATTTTGCAGTCATTTGGAACATGGCATGGTTGCTGCCATTCTGTAACATGGTGCTCCAGAGCTTTCTTCTCAAGCTAAGTCATTCACTTTAGCAATTTTAAGATCACAAAATAGTGGAGTGCTGCTGCTTCTCCTGATGCACTCAGGCCTGTTTTCTTTTCTCCTTCTCCTTCTCAGCAACAAGATTTCCTCTGCTCTATTTTTGCATTCCACAGCTTAACTAGAGCTTCCTTTCTGGCCAAACCTGACATGTTTGCAATTATTTTGCTGACCTTTACTTTTGATTCTTAACATCAGTCTGACTAAAAGCCCCCAAAGGTATCCATACCACTGCCTCAACATTAGGTTGCCATGAAATTTTACTGCCAAACTCATTAATCTGCTCCATTTAATCTAGTTTCAGGCAAAGGTTCTGAACACAGGCCAATTCAGACCATTTTCTTCCAAGCTATAATACAAATCTTCTGGACTCCAATAGCCAATGCAGTTTTTCCCCGGCAGAAACATCTGGAGCCTGGTCTTAACTGGCAGGATTTCTATCATTTTTCTGGTCTTCCACACTCTTAACAGAATTTCCCATACAGAACAGCCTAAAGCATTGCAGTTGTACTTTTTCAGCTGGTAGCACCAAACCTTTCCAAATGTTTCCCGTACACCTCTTTTCATAAGCCATTTCCATAAGCTCTTGAGCTACATAATCAGGTATAGTCAAAGCAACAACTCCACTCCTGGTACCAAATTCTATCTCAGTTACTTTTCCCATTGCTAAAATGGAATACCCAATACCCAAAGGAGGAAAGGTTAATTTAGTTCACACTTTGTAGGAAGTTAAATCCTTAATTGGCTAGCTCTAAGGGTGGTACATGCAGAGGGGCAACCCTTCATGGTGGTGAAAAATGCCGAAAGTGACAAAGAGGATGAAAGAAAAAGATTTCAATAATTCTTAGTCCTATTCAAATATATAGTAGTCTTTCTAGAGAGAATAATTTGAAGGTAGAAAAAAATCTTTGAGATATAAGATCTAAGATATTTTCTTTTAAATGTAGACATTTTTCTTTTTGATCTTAAAGGTCATTGATTGTTATCGGGTAAAAATAACCTGTCTAAATAAAATCAAATCTGAACATCTCCAACCCTCTACTCATAAGGGAAAGAAGTACAGATAGAATGAAAGGTTCTGAATTTGTAACCTCTCCTTTACCCAGAAATTTGCCATGCTATTGTTCTAGCTCTTTATGGAGAATTTGTTTCCTCTTGTCTAGCCTCGGGTCACAACACAACATACTTCTCTTGTATCCTCCAGAACAACTGAGGCAAGACTGTAACACTTACTGAAATTCTCATTCAAATTGTGGGAAAAATAAAACAACCAAAAGTAATATACTAGGGCCAGGCGTGGTGGCGCATGCCTGTAATCCCAGCACTCGGGAGGCTGAGCCAGGAGAATTGTTGTGAGTTCGAGACCAGCCTGAGCTACAAAGTGAGCTTAAGGCCAGCCTGAACTGCATAGTGAGACCCTGTCTCAAAAAAGACAAAAGTAATATACTAGGAACTTCAAATAGCAGCATGAGTGTCACTGGGGAATATTGCAAATGCAAACGTTGGACTTGCTAATCAGCATATTCAGAGATGGCCCCAGGAATCCATGCATTAGGCAACTTTGTAATTCTTTTCTGGAAAAAAACATTTTTAAATGACTGAACTTGATAGCATCTGGTTTCTGCATCAATTGATTTATAACAATCATTCTCAAATTTGATTACACAATAGAATGGAACCTTTTAAAATTTCTAATATCCAACCCTACATATGACCAATCAAATCAAACTTTGGAGGTGGTACCCTAGCATCAGTAGCTTTAGAAATTTCCAGATGATTCTAATGAGCAGCCAAAGTTGAGAGGCCTTGGTCTAGAATATGACAGGATCAAGACACTACTTTTGTTTTGTTTCATTTTGTTTTGTGTTTTGGGTCCCAAGAATAGAACTCAGGACCCTGCACTTGGCAGGAAGGCACTGAGTCACTCACCATATCCCCGACCCTGACACTGGTATGTTTTAAGCTCCCCAAGTGATATTCAAATTCAACCTGTACTGAGAACCAGAGATGTAGCTTACACAAACAGTTCCTAACATTCATCTTCAAGAAAAGGCCTTCTAAGACATCTCATTGTCATTCTTTCCCTACACAGCAGGAAGTTCCATAAGCATGCCATTTTGCTATAGAATCCAAGAAAATAAGAATGTAAGCCTGCAGAGGGCCAGAAGTTCTCTCTTCCATCCTTCACTGTTCTGATTTCCTACTTAACGATTAGCCCCTTCTCAAAGGATACAATATTCAAAGTATCACATATTATAAGAATTTACAATTTCACTTCCCACTCCGAGTCTCCTTACCCCAAGCCACCTGAACAGAAAATCCTGCCAGAATTTTCTACAACACAGTAACTTCAACATCTGAATGTGAAATGCTAAATTAACAAAAATTGGAAGACATTTAATGTTATCTACATAAAGCAAAATTGTATTTAAGTGTCTAATAGAAGAAAGCTGCTAATAATATGCACAAACACACATATATGTAAATCACACTATGAATGTGTTATAGAGCATATATTTCTTGAAATTTTCAAGATATAATTCCCAAGTTTTCTGAGGTCTTCAAATTCACAAAAAGAAATCCATGCCTAAACACTGGCACCCTAAGCTACCATCACAGAAATATTACCTTTTATGTGTTCATATTTGAACTCAAAGCCCCCATTTACTACTACATGATTTGAACAAACTCTGTAGTCTTTTATGTTGTTACATGTAACATGAGAATGATTGTGATAATTTGTGAGAATCAGTGCATGCGATACACTGAAAAGTTACTTAACACATTATTCCTGGTTTAAAATGATGGCTATTAGCTTCTTCAGAATACGTTGTATCCTTTCATACCTTCACAATATTGTTATTTCATTTTTTCTAACTTAAAAGTGTTTCCCTCCTGGCAGCCTGAATCATTCATTCATTAAGTGTGCATTGAATGCTTGCTCTGAACCAGTACCTTGTTAGACAATGAGGATAAAACAAGAAAAGCATGAGTGATTTCATACAATAACAATCCAAATTTACAAGTACCCAGAAGAAAAATTATAGAACTAAAGAAATTGTATAAGAATAGAGCCTCTACAGATGAATGGATAAAGAAAATGTGTGATTTATACACAATGGAGTACTATTTTCCCATTAGAAAAAATGATAAACTTGTATTAGTTTCCTATTGAAAAAAATTTAATAAATCTTAAAATAATGATGCCAAGTGAAATAAGTCAGACACACAGCTTTAAAATATCACATGTTTTCTCTTAAGAGAAACATAAAATATGAATAAAGAGGAAATAATAGATCATAGAGAACAAGGAAACAGATCCTTTACAAAAGGACAGCAGACTAAGAGATGAAAGGGGAAAAAAAGACATTATGGGGATGAAAACAGAATTAAGATGGGCTATGCACATGTTCACTCCCCATGAAAAATTTGTCATTATATAATACAAATTTCTACTAATAAGCTAAAAATTAGGGAGAAAAGAAGGAAGCCTATAGTCCAATGAGGTATCTCCAAAATTATTCTCCAGTTGTGTGCCCTTGGGCTTGTCAGTCTGAGTGTTTCATCAGTACTTTGCAAATAGTATCATCAGGAGAGCTAAGTGCTGTACAACCAGTATCTGGTGTATGATGAGTACTAGTGAAACTTTAACCTTATTAAAATCCTCCTCTTTTTTATTTTTTTATTAATTTTATCGAGAAACAAATAGCAGTGAGACAGTTTCAAAACAGATTAGTAAAGCAGTTACAATAATTAATACATTGCATATGGTCATCTTTGTAGTAGTTCTTCATAGTACAAGATGCAGACATGATATTCTGTCCAAACATTATTAGTTCAAATCTTTCTTCTCATTGAATTAAGAGAAAGTAGCTGTATATCTATCCTATCTATTTTATATATACAGATACAAAATGGTCCTTCATTTATATCCGCTTTCTTTGTTTAGTTTTGTCAGAGATGGGTATTCCATTGCCATTCAAGTATTGTAGGTGCATGAATTCAGCAAAATGACCCAATATAGCCCAGTAGTCCATAATAGCAGTGTTTCAATTCCTCAATGTTAAATATTTATGAAACTTTCCCTTCTATGATGTAAGGCACTAACAAGTTGAATGAATAAAATATGTAAGTACCACAAGTTGCAAGTCAGGTAACTGCTTCACCTTGTACTAAATTGTACCTGAGCATAGCAGGACGGCATTTACTTTTGCCATCTACTATGAAGTTCTCATTGGAAATTGCGTACATGGCCTGATGATATGGTCTGGCAGCATTTAACTGTAGCAATTGAAAACTATGGTGTGAAGAGAAAAGTGACTGCCTTTGCTTGAGAATAGCCTTTTAAGTCAATCTATTTTGACAATTCATTTTGTACCTGTCAGCAACAACTAATATTCTTAAAGAAGAATATATTTATAATGTTTAATTATATTATATATAATGTTTAATTAAACATTATATTTATAATGTTTAATTTGATTTTAATTATAATTCATTATATATTATATATTCATTATAATCATTATATATTATATATTCATTATAATCACCACTTACACACAAAGAAATTATACATCCAAGGCCGTTTAATATGTCCAAATTTATGACTATAACTCCCTCCAACATGGGCCTCCCAATGCCATAACCAGGGATACTTTTTTTAAAATTAATTTTATTGATAAAGAAATAGCAATAAGACAGTATCAAAACAGATTATTAGGACATTCACACTAATTAATACATTGCATACTGTTGTCTTCATAGTACTTATTCATAGTACAAGATGCAGACATGATACCTTGTCTAAATACTATGTGTACAAACCTTTCTTATCACTAAACTAAGAGAAAGTAGCTGTATATCTATCCTAATTCATATATACAGATATAAGTATATTTTTTCACTACAAAATGGTTCTTCATTTATATCACCCTTTTTTGTTTAGTTTTGTCAAAGATGGGTATTCCATTGCCACTTATATATTATAGGTGAGTGAATTCATCAAAATATTCCAATATAGCCCAATAGACCATAATAGTAACAGGTTATCTGAAGGACTGGCAATGTCAGAAGTTGTTGGCTTGAGCCTTTTACAGCTTAGAATATTAATATGGCTTTATGTTTTATACTTCATTTTTATACTTTGCTTGATCGTTAAGGCCGAGATAAAGTAAGACCTTTTATACAACAAACAATGTAACTTTTATATCTGACAAGGTCAGTCAAATCCCCTTAGGATTTACCCTGAAGCCACATACAATAGTTTGTAGATCTTTTGTCAGTGTCAGCCATCTGGATGAATCACAGCCATTGCTTGACCAATTTGCTCTCTGTGAAAGCCTAAGAGAATATTTTCTCTCTAGGTGATTGTCCTTAGCACACTCTACATCATCAGTCACTTTCCTCTGTATTCCCATAATCTCCTTGAACAGAAAATTTGGGACACCACTGAGTTACAGGATGGTACAGTACAGATTCTCTTATGTCTTGAATCCTCACTGACCTTGAAGGGCTAAGGATAAATGTTAGCTGTCCTTGTAGCCCTTTTCTTCTCTAATTTTTGGTCTACAAACTTAAGTTATTAACCCTTCAGAGAAGAAAACCTTAATGATATTATTACCCTACAACATAGGCAGTTTAGCATAACAACGCTATCAGTTTGAATATTAAACATCTTAGATATAACATAGAACAGATATTTTCCAACAATCATTGATATGCTGAACTTTAAATCCCTCTTGAATGTGAAATGAAAAAAATTACACATTTTTACACGGAAATTTAGAAATCTAACCATATAAAACATGGTAACAGGACAGTCCTATGACATTTTTTATTGTCTCATGTTTCCTTTTATTACGTATTTTAATGACATGCTTTCTATTTAACCTGAAAAATAAAAGATGCAATCATATTCAATCTATCGGACTTTGTGGAAATAAAAAAAAATGCTCTAAAAACTCTAATGTGATTACTCAGTCTACATATGTATACAAATGCAGATGCTACACTACAATGAACCCCATATATAGGTAATTGGATTGTTTTCAACAAATAAGTATCTTTTGAAATTCTTTTGAAATTTTTAAAAGTTAGTTTATGATTTTATTGGTATATTCCAAGGACACATATACTGATCACATTCATCAAAGACAATTTGTACCTGTATATGATATAATTTGATTCCTCTTTTCCATTTCACTACTTCCCTTAGACAGCTCTTTATCTCCACATTTGTGAAAACTTTGTTTCCATTTTTTCTTTTTCTCAATTTTAGCTTTTTCTTCCTTTTGTCCCCTGCTCTCCCCTCCCTTGTTTTTCTCCATATTTGAACATTTTCTTCCTATTTCACATTACCTATCATACACATTATTCCTTAGTTACACTTTTATTTTCTCATACCAAAGAAACAATGCAGTGATTACACTTATATGTCCAATTTATTCCACTTGACAGTATAGTCTCAAGGGGCATCTATTTAGCTTAAATGTGTTAAACTTTGCCTTCTTTATTCCAGAGTAGTACTCCATTGTATAAAAAAGCACGTCTTTATCTGTTCACCAGCTGATGGGCACTTAGGGTATTTCCAAGGTTTGGCTATTACAAATTAGGGCGTCATAAACAGGGGTGTGAATACAAAGCTTTGGTATTTATTGCAGACCCTATTCTTTTATTGGCACTTACTAAAGATCTTATTCTTTTAGTTCTTTCAGGAACATACCAAGGAGGGAAAGAGCTGAGTTAAACGAAATGTGTAGTGCTAATATTTTGAGGAATCTCCACCCCGATTTCCCCAGCAGCTGCAACTAGTCTACACTCAAAAAAACAATGAAGAAGGGTTCCTTTTAACTCATATTTCACCAGCCTTTGTCATTGGTTTATTTCTTGACAAAAGCCATTCTTTCAGAGGTGAGATGGAATCTCAGCATTGTTTCAATTTTCATTTCTCAAATGACCAATAAAGTTGGACATTTTTTCATATACTTACTTGCTATTGCTATTTCTTTATCTGAGAAATATCTGTTCACTATTGCCCATTTTTTATTCAGTCTTTAAATGTAGGGAACCTTAATTTAGTTTTTTGTGTATTCTAGAGAGTAGTCATTTGATGAACAGCTAGCAAAGGTTTTATCCCACACTGATGTTGTCTCATCACTCGTTACTCTGTTGGTGGCTACTGTTCCTGTGCAAGCACTTTTTAATAAGATGAGATCTCAGTTATTGACTCTCTATGATAGTTTCCTTGTGATCAGGTTTATGCTCATGAAGTCTTTACCTACAACAGTGTCTTCAAGAATTATACCTATTATCAATTCCAACAGAGTTAGTGTTTCTGCTTTAATATTCACATCTTTGGCCCATTTCAATTGTAGGTTAGAAAGATGCAAGTATGATTTCAATCTTTAACATTTAGAGAGCCAGTTATTTCAGCATCGTTTAAGAAAAACCCTATGATTCTTCAAGTGAGTGTATTTGTGAGCTTTGTGAGAAACATGGCTAGGAATGTGTAGAGTTATTTCCACATCTTCTAATCTGCTCCATTGACATTTGGGTCTATTTTTTGCAAGTAACATGCAGTTTTTATGACAATGGCTTTTGTAATGTACTTTCAAACCAGGGACTTTGATGGCCTTGCCTTGCCTTTGTTACCCATAATTGCCTTTGCTATGGAGAGCTCTTCAGATTCTAAATTAATTTTAGGATTCTGTCTGGTTCTGAGAGATAAGCTGTTGCAATTTTGATTGGAAGCATACTAAATCTAAATAACAATTACAGAAGTATTGTTCACTATGTTCATTTTTCCTACTCAAGAGAAAGAAATGTATTTCCAATTTCTGATATTTTCACCTCATTTCTGAAGATTATTGTAGTTCTCAATGTAAAGGTCTTCTAATTCCTTCATTAGCTTATTTCACTTTTTGGATGCTGTTGTAAAGGATGTGATTTCACAGATTTCCCTCTGTATATGTTTCTTGCTTGTGTCCAGGAATGTTATTTATTTTTGAGTGTGGACTTTGTATCTAGCTGCACTTCTGAATTAGTCATTAAATCTAAGTATTTTTGTTAGAGTTTTTGGAGTTTTCTATGTAGACTATCATGTGATCTCAGAATAATGATAACTTTTTTGTTTCTTTTATTGTATTAATTTCTTTCTCTTGTCTCTTGCCAAAAGTCTCCAGAGCTATACTGAATAAGAATGGTGACAGGACACAGTCTTGTTTTGTTCCTGACTCTAGAGTGAAAGGTTTCAGTTTTTATCCATGCAGTTAATAGTGGTTGTTGGTTTGTCATAAATTACTTTTTCTTAAACAGGGTCTCCCTATGCAACTCAGAGTCATAGTGATCCCCCTGTTTTCCTCCTCCCCAAAGCTGGGATTACAGGTATGTACCACCAGGACCAGTCTCAGTGGCCAGTTCAGCGTGCTCAGGGGTAAGACTGACACAACATGCAGTTCTAGGGATCAACATCAGTCCCTGTGTTTCTCTAAGCAGATGCTTAGTCTAATAGATGACTTTTATCCAATTCAAATATTCCAATTTTCAGCAGGATATTATCTTGAATGTGTGCTGGACCTTGTCCAAAGCTGTTAAAAAGAAAGAGAGAAAGAGATACAAATTTAAATTGAAACAGAAAAATTACAAGTGATACAGAATTTCACTTAACAAAGTAATGTGAATTTTACAATATTTGTTATAATACATAGTGTTGTCTTCCATCCAGTTATTCATATTACCAGCTATACGCATATAAAAGAAAAAAGAAAGAAATATGTATGAAATTAAAAAGAGAAAAACTACAAACAATTGCAAAAAGAAGACAAAACAATTATTATATGTTTCTTTACATAGACCAGCAGAAATGCACAATACAGTTGTCCAAACCATCCTGCTTACATATATAGATAAATCTTTTTCCCCACTCCCTCTTCTGTCATTCTTCTCAACTCAGTAACTCTTTCCTTTTGAATAAGTTCATCTCTTTTTCCCAGTATCTATTGTATCCTTCAAATTCCATTTTACTCTTTCTTCTTCTCACTCTGAGGAGACAATATGATGTTTGCACATGTGAGTCTCATTTATCTCACTTATGAGTCCACTACTCAGCGGACTGCTCAGGCAGAACACAATGGCTGGGACTCAATCCCCAGCATGCTGTGCCAACCCCAGGGCATGCTGAGACAGTGATTGAGATTGGGTGTGGTGGTGTGTGTCTGTAATCCCAGTGCTTGAGAGGCTGAAAACAGGACAATCACTATGAGTCTGATCTGTGTAGGCAGACCCTGCAGGCCCTGTAAACCCTGTCCTAAAGACAGAAAAAAAGTATGTTCTCTAGTTGCATCTATTTACTGACAAAAGACTCAAATTTATCCTATTTTATAGCAGAATAACACTCCATTATGTAAAAATATCACATCTTCTTTACCCATTCTTCAGTTGAAGAGAATCTGTGTTGTTTCCAGGATTTAGCTGTGATAAATTTATTGCTATGAACATGGGTGCACATATATCACTGTGGTATGAGATTTTCAGTTCTTTTGGAAAAATAGCCAGGAGAGGAATAGCTGGCTTGAATAGGACCTCTAATCCTAGCTTTTGAAGGAATTTCAACACTGATTTTCATAGTAGTAGTACCAGTCTGCACTTCCAGAAATGGAAAGGGTTCCTTTTTCTCCACAGCCCCTCCACCCAGAGTCAGCCAAAGTTCTATCAAAAGCTTTTGCTGCATCTATTGAGTTGATTGTATGTCTTTTTTTCCCTGTCTCTGTTAGGGTATTGACATTTATAGATTTGTATTTGTTGAACCATCCCCAAATCTCTGGAACTAATCTTACTTGGTCATAATGTACAAGCTTCTTGGGGATTTTCTGAACTGTTCACCAGTGTCTTATTGAGGTTTTCACAAATATATACATTAGGGAGATTGGCCTATAGTTTTCTTTCTCAGTTAGATCCTTCTTTGTTTTTATATCAGGCTTATGCTTGCTTCCAGGAGTGAATTTGGGAGTAAAATTCAGTCTTCACATTGGGCTATTTTTTCTGCTTTACATATTTTCAATGGAATTTTTTAGCTCCTTATATCCCTTGAATCTGTTTTGTGAGTTCCATTTCTTTCATAAGTTGGTCATTCATGGTTTCCATCATTTTTCTGAGCTTCTCTAGCTCTTTTGTCTGTATCTTCTCTAGAGCCAGTAAGCATGTTGTTTCATTGTGGTCAATAGCTCTGTAGTTATCTGAGAAATATTTTTCTTACATGACATATTTCTTGTTTTTAATCATAAAATAAATACATTTAGAGTATGTAATTATTTTATTTATGGAAAAAATTAAACAGGTTAATAACAAATGGAGAATAACAATAGAGTGTTATTATTAATGCAATACACAATGTTATCTTCAGAATAATTATTGACAGTACAAAATACAGACATAAAATGTTCTCCAAAATATATAGTACAGGGTCTCATGACGCAGATCAGACTCACAATGATCCTCCTGTTTTCAGCCTCCCAAGCACTGGGATGACATGCACATGCCACAACACCATTTCCATCACCAACTCAGCATGTCTCAGGAGCCATGTTGGCATGGCACAACAGGAATCAAACCCCAGTACCCACACATGCCTAAGCAGGAGCTTTATCCAAATTACATTAATACAAAACTTTCCTTTTAATGAACTAAGAGAAATTAGCAGTACAATTATCACGTTTTATTTTTTGTTTTCATTTCTTCCCTTTCAACTTTCTCCACCCTAGTTCTTCTTTCCTTTTGAAAAATTATTCATTTCACAGTATCTACTATACATTTTGGTCCTTCTTTACTCTTTTAGTTTGTCATACCTGGCAGACAATACAGCATACATGTCTGAAAAGTAATAATTTTCTAAGAGTTCTAAATGCTAGCAATAAAGCCACCCAACATAGGCAATTTACAAGCATCAACCCAGGAATTAAGCTGAAAGAAATAAGAAGACACTTAAACAAGATGCATCCCTAGACATCCAGCTCACCAAAAGTAAACCCAGGAGAAAATGAGGTGGGAAGCAACATGAAAGGTGCCCAGCTGGCCTCTCTGCAGTGGTAACAATGACATAAATGAATGAAGCTCTAGAAAAAATCAAACCAGAAATAATTCCTCTAGATTTACCTATTACAAATTGCACTGCTATAAACATGGGTACACATATGTTGCTATGGTATGATGTTTTTAATTCTTCTCGGAAAATACAAGAAAAGGAATAGCTGGGTTTAATGGGATTTTTATTTTTTAATTTTTTTAAATTTATTTTAAAGAGAATAAAAATAGATAAGCCATGATAAATGGTAATTTACAAAAAACAAGATAAGAATTCAACAATGGTTGTGATATTGCATATCATTGTCTTCAAAATAGTTGTTCAGATTACAATATACAAGCATGTAAAATTGGTCAAAAAAATTTAAGTATCAGCTTCTCTCTTCAGAAAACTAATAAAGGCTGGGGAGATAGCTCAGCTGTATAAGTGCCTGCCTAGTAAGTGCAAGGTCCTGAGTTCAATCCCCAATGCCAAAATAGAAAATATAAATAAATAAAAATTAGTAATACAATCAGTCTACTAGGGGGTCAGCCAAATAGTTTAGTGGATTAAGGAGCCTGTAATGCAGGCGCAGGGGCTGGAGGTTTGATCCCTGGGCTTACAGAGCAGGCCAGCCCCCGAGGTGTGCTGAGATGGAAATTGAGACTGGGTGTGGTGGCATAGGCCTGTAATCCCAGAACTTGGGAGGCTGTAAACAGGAGAATCACTATGAGTCCGATCTGGTAGTGAGACCCTGAACACCCTATAGACCCTTCCCTAAAGAAGTACAGAAAAAAAATCAACCTAATAGAGCAGGCCAAGGGATTAAAGCACCTGTTCAGGCAGACTCAAGGTCCAGGAGTCCGATCCTTGTGCCTGCCATGCAGGCTCTGCCCTTGGGGCATACTGCAATGGCAAATGAGACTGGGCCTGGTAGCCCCCACCTATAATCCCAGCACTTGGGAGGCTGTAAACAGGAGGATCACTATGAGTCCAGTCTATGCAGTGAGATCCTGTACGCCCTGTACATCTTGTTCTAAGATACAAAAAAAAAAAAAAAAATCAACCCAGCTATTGTATGTATATACACAGATGATATTTTGTTCAGAATTGCATTAAATCTGCAGAACAGTTTTGGGAGTATGGTCAATTTGTAGTGTTTTTCTTCCTGTATCTTTCCATAAGGAGGAAATATGTTTTTCTTTATTTTCTGAAATCATCTTGCATCTGTTTTCTCTAAATATTGTAATTTGAAGTATGAAAATATTTTACTTTCTTCTTAATCCCTAAGAATTTCGCTCTTTTTGTGGGGGAGGGTGCTATTGTAAAGTGTGTTGTTTCCCTGATTTCTCTCTCAGTGAATTTGATGTTTGTGTAGAGGAATACTATTAATTTTTGGGTGTTATCTTTGCATCATGCTGTGCTACTGAATTTGTTTGTTAATTCTCAACATCTCTGGTGGAGTTTTAGGGGGATTTCTATGTGCAGTATCATGTCATCTGTGAATAATAATTTAACTTCTTACTTTCTAATTTTTATTCCTTTTATTTCTATCTCTTGTCTAATGGTTCTGGCTAAAGTTTCCAGATATATGTTGAATAGGAGTGGTGGTAATGGCCATCTTCGTCTTGTACCTGATTTTAGAATGGAAGTTTTCAGTTATTATCCTGTTAGAATGCTGTTGGCTTTTTGGTTTGTCATAAATTGTGTTTGTGTGATTGAGGTAAAAACCATCTATTCTAATTGTCTGTAGGGTTTTTTTGTTTTTTTTTTTGTTTTTTTTTTTTTTAATGTATTTGGTTGTTGTAGGAGCTCATTATGCAGCTTGGACTCATAGTGATCCTTCTGTTTTCGGCCTCCCCAGCACTGAGTTTACAGGCATGCACCCCTACACCCAGCTCTGTGGCCGGCTCAGGTTACCCTAAGGGTGCAGCTGGCACAGCATGCGGTGCCTGGGATCACAGCAGTCCCCGCACTTGCCTAAGCAGGCACTTTAGTCCATTGAGCTATCTTGTAGGCCCTATTTGTAGATTCTTTTTCTTTGTTTTTTTTTTGTTTTAGGGAAGGATCTACAGGGTGTTCAGGGTCTCACTACTAGATTGTACTTGTAGGGATTCTCTTTACAGCCTTCCAAGATGTCAGGTTACAGGTGTGCACCACCATGCCCAGTCTTAATTGCTGGCTCAGTGCACCCTGGGCTGGGGCCAGCAGGACAGGCCCAGGGATCAAACTCCTGGTCTATGTGCCCACTTGCAGGTGATTTAATTGGCCAAGCTATTTGGCCACCCTCGCTCACCCCATCTGTAGGTTTTATGAATGCAACCTTTAATCTTATCTTTTGAGAAATTACGTACTGATTTCCACAGTGACTGTGCCGATTCCACCAAGAGTAGGGAAGTGTTCCTTCTTCTCCACAGCCATGCCAGCAAGTGTTGTTGGTTAGTTTCTTTATTTTTTATTAATTTTATTGCGAAACAAATAGCAATGAGACTGTTTCAAAACAGGTTAGTAGGACAGTTGCAATAATTAACATATTGCATATTGTTGTCTTCATAGCAGTTCTTCATAGTACAAGATGCAGATATGATATCCTGTCCAAATGCTATTAGTACAGATCTTTCTTCTCATTGAATTAAGAGAAAGTGCCTGTATATCTATCCTAACTATTTTATATAGAGAGATACATAAATGGTCCTTCATTTATATCCTCTTTTTTTGTTTAGTTTTGTGAGAGATGGGTACTCCATTGCCATTTAAATATTGTAGGTGTGTAAATTCAGCAAAATAACCCAATATAGTCCAGTAGTCTATAATAGTAGTGGGTTATCCATAAGACCGGCAATTTCAGAAGTTATTGACTTGAGCCTTTTACAACTCAGCATATTTAAATGGCTTTACTTTTTACACCTTGTTTTTGTACTTTTCTGCTGGATTCTTCCTGGCCCTGGTTGGTTTCCTTATGATAACCATTATTTCTGGAATGAGGTGTAATTTCAGTGTTGTTTTAATTTGCATCTCTGAAATGACCTTGATAAGTCATTGCATATCAGTTATAACCATCACTATATCATATTGTTAATGGTTTTAATCACAAGAAATAGACTGGCATAACAAATCAAGAAGCAAGAAGCAATGAAACACTACATACATAGACACATTTCTTTTTTTTTTAAAGTTCATAAACTCTACATCAAAGGATGGAAACAATACTACATGTGATAAGAATCCTGGAGAAAACTTAAAAGTAGTAAGGGAAAAATATAGAAAAAAAGAAGAGGAGGGATCAGGATCAAGGCTGGAGGAGAGAGGAAGATCATGCAATCTTTGAGAAACTGGAGAGAAGACAGAAGGGAAAGAGAAATAGAGATAAGGAAGAACAGAACAACCACAAACCATGTTCACACTCAAACAGAAACAAGATCAAACAATGAAGAGAAAAAATAAAAACAAACAAATAAACAAGAAAAGAGAAAAAATATCCACTTTGAGTTTGTCTTTGCTGTCATTGGGAGATGATATGAGAAGACAAAGTCCAGCTCCCTCCTGATTCACCCCAGGGAGCCAGCATTTGCTCTGCAGTGGGGCAATGGGTAACTTCATTGAGCTTGCCCTTTCATTTATGCTTAGATTTAGAGTGGTTTCCAGCTATGAGCCCGGGAGCAGGTTGGCTCAGGCTATAGCAGTTAGCACACCTGCTCCACAGGCTTAAACTCAGCTTGCAGCAGCTAGGTGGACCCAGCAATTGTTCTGAGTTCTGAGCTCAGCTGGCCCCTCTCCAGGATGACTCCTGCCCGGGTGACCTCTCTGGTGGCATGTTTAAGCCTGAAGAGCTCACCCACAGCTAGTGTGGCCCACTGCTTTCACTATTCCATTCTACAGCTGTGTCTCTCCATGGAGGCGTCTAGGGTTGCTAGCAGTCACTGTGTATCCATGGATTTGAACCACTTCTCCCATGCAGAGTCCCAATCCAGAAGCTGCTGCGTGCGACCTCCTTTTTCTTCACTGAAGTTTCTCTCTTCAGTTACAGCTTTGTATAGTTCCAGGTAATGTATTTCTCTCCTTTTCTCTTCTTCATGGCTATATTCCTGTGACTGGACACCAAATCTCAGGAGGCTTTTTCTCTGCTGCTTACCACTCTTCTATCTTCTCCAAAATTCAACAAATTAGTACTAATGCCACGCTCTAACAGTTGTGACAACAAAATATGTAACATTTGCGAACATTTGCTTTATATAAAATCCTATGCAAAGTGCTTTTCAGCTTTATCTTATATAATTCTCCTAACAATTAAACTTAGGAGGATTAATCTAGGCAACAGACCTTGATTCCTACAACATGGCTATATAATTTCAAAGCTCTAATTGTAAGCCACATTTCAGTCTCTATTGGCTTTCCATTACGGTAAAAAAAAAAAAAAAAAAAAAAAAAAAAAAAAAAAAAAAAAAAAAAAAAAAAAAAAAAAAAAAAAAAAAAAAAAAAAGAAAGAAAGAAAGAAAAAGAAAACTAAGATAATCAATTTAATCAATTTATAAAGAGGAAGTGTTTGCTTTGGCTCCAGTCTATTATTAGTCAACTCTCTTGCTTTAGACCTATGGTAGCACAGTTTATCATGGCAGGAAAACATCTTAAAATGCAACACGTTTACTTCACAGCCGAGTTCGAAAGAAAGAGAAGGTAGCTGGAACTCTAATTTTCTCTCAAAATACATGTCCCCAGTGGCCAGAAGACCTCCGCAAAGGTTCCACTTCTTTAAAATTCTATCACTTCCTAATAATGTCACAGGCTGCGGAACAAGTCTTGCACACTTGCGTCTTTGCAGTACTTATCCAAACCATGGCAGGCCCATCTGGATTGTTGGTTAAGGTCAAAAAGCATCTTGCAATTTCCTATTTCTGGTGTTCTTTGTAGCTTAGAACTACAGTTCCCTTCAAGGTAATTATTGTTCCTCCTCATTATACTTGCTATAGAATTTATCCTCTGAAAGAGCATAAGGCTTTGTCTCAGAGTTCCTGTGGTGGCTCTTTCAGTTCCCATTTCTAAGAATATTGTTGTCTTTCCAGATTCTGCATAAAGATGGGTAAGGTTCAACTGCTGCCCACACCTCAGATTCTCACTAAACCAAAAATACATGTTCACCATGGCTGCCAAACAGATAAATCACAAGCACCCAGAAAGTAGCTTGATCCAAGGCATAATGACTCCTGAAATCCCACTTTTAAATTGGTTGCAGATTGTGGATTGGAGAAATGTGCTTTGGGGTATTGAGTGTTACACAAGAAGAAACATAAAGTACTACATAAGTTACAATACTGAGACAGTCTTGAAGACTTCCTAGTGAATTTGCAAGAAGGAATTTGTGTATGACTCAACCTCATCAGATAAACATGTCCCTTAGAAATGGAGATATTTTTTCTAGGGAGGATAAAGGAGGTAAGTGCCAGGCATATCTTGGTTAAATCCCCATCATTTCTTCACATGCTGAGATGGGATTTCTTAAAATGAAAATGATTATGGATGGTTAACCAGCAACCATAGGAACCACTACTCCAGCTACATGTAATCTGAAATCAAATCACCACAAACATGGGCAGTAATAGAAAAATAGATAAGTTGTATGTGCTATTGAATTATGCAGGAGTGTCAAGTCTTACAGCTGGTATAAATCTGTGGAGATGAGGTAAAATTTTACAGAGTAGCAAGTTAGACATTTTTCTCAGATCTACATAAACCTGTATGTCTCTAGCAAGACACCAAACATTATTAGATAAAATTATTTGATGGCAACATCAATAGTTCCTGTAAGATAATATGAAAAAGAAAGGTACTCTGTGTATGCCTTCAAATTCCAGTGAATTTTTCAGAAAGTCACAAGGGACATACTGGGAAAATCTAATACAGCTGAAACTCTCAGAGAAAGGTGCTGCTCTTAGGTGAGAAAGGGAAAAGGAAGAATTATCTCCTCTCTGGGAACAAGCCTAGAACAGTAAGGACAGCCTGGCAGATCTAGACATGAGGCCAAAGTGACACAGCCTTTTAATTTTAATGTTTGGCAGGTAAGGCTCTGAAACCTAATGCCAACCAGGCCGGATATGAGGCTCTATAATCTACTTCTGTTGTAACAGGGCCAGTAGCAACCAGCAAGTCTCTGACTAAATTAGTACCAAACTTCCAGCAGCTTTCAAACACAACTTGGGTGGGACAGATTCTGGATCAATACTAGGATTGTCCAGGGCAGTGGAAGGCCAACCATCTGACACGTCATGAGAAGGAAGACACTGGGCAGCACATTCACTGTCCATCTCCCCTTGCAGGATGTACCCAGTGCTCCTGGGCCCTCACACAGAGAGTATCTTAAGACATTCAGACCACTGTGGCAGTATGCCACACACTGGATGAATTATAAATAACAGAAATTTATTTATCATATTTAGTGCCATGAAAGGTTCTTGTCATTAGAAGGGAGCTTTCTCAAGTAACTTTTTTATAAAGGTACAATTCCAATTCATGAAGGTTCCACTTCCGTGATTCAATTCCCAAAGGCACCACATCTGTTTTTTTTATTTTTTGTATTTAGTACAGGGTCTATAGGGTCTCACTATATAGATGGACTTACAGTGATCCGCCTGTGTTCAGTCTTACAAGAGCTAGAATTACAGGTGTGCACCACCACACCCAGTCTTAATTACCATTTCAGGGCACACCAGAAGTGGGGCCAGCACAGCACACTGTGGATCAAGCCCTGTCCACTGCGCTCTCCCTAAGAAGACGCTTTAGCCTGCTGAGCTATCTGGCCATCCCTAGGCCCCACATCTTGACGCTGGTACCCTGGGTGTTAGGATTCCAGCATATCAGTTTGGGGGATTCTAATATATCAATATAGGGGATGGGAAGACACATACAGACCACAGAAAACAGCTGAACAACCCAGGCCTGGGGGTACTCAACCTGTGAAAAACATTCAGAAGGCAGCCAACATGGATATTCCACCCATTTGCTGATGTGACTAAGTTTGTTTTTTTGTTTTGTTTTGTTTTGTTTTTTTTCATTTATTTTTATTTTATTGAAATACAAATGTCAATCAGACAGTTTCAAGACACCTTAACCGTACACATTCGATGAATTAATACATTGCAAACTGTTTTCATAATGTTTTGGTACTGTACAAGGTGCATACATGATATTATATTTACAGATATTATTTTAGCAGATATCTCCTATCAGTGAATTAAGAGTATAGCTGCTTCCTTATCCTATTTTTTATACCTGAATTATATCAAAAATTCAATAATTATTTACCTAGTGGATGACCGTAGTACCAGAAGCCAGCATAATATCCTGTCCAACCACCATTGGTGCAGATCTTGCCTCTCACAGAATTATGTAGAAGCACAGCGTTATCTATCCCAACTGTACTGTCTATACACACACATCATGATTTTTTCTTTCTACACCCCTTCCTTTGTCCACACCTGTCAAAAGTGAGCACTCCATTGACATTCAACTAACTTAGGTGCTTGAACTCAACACCACAATCCAACACAGTCCAGCATTCTACAACCATAGTGAGTTGTTCAAAGAAATTGTCGACCATAGCCATTTACAGCTCAGCTTAATATTATGGGCTCACGATGTATACTTCATTTTTATAGTTTTCTGCTGGATGGTTAAGACCTAGGCAGATCAAGACTTATGTACCAACACATGTACTTTATATTTCCTATGTGGTCATTGAAGTCCTCTCAGGGTTTATCTTGTAGTCCTGTACATTATTCTGTAGTTCCTTTGTCTGTGTCATCCATGTGGATGAGTCACGGCCAATGCTTGACCAGTTTGCTCTCTGTGAGAGCTTGAGAGAAAGTTTTCTCTTCATGTGACTCTCCCCAGGCACACTTTAGAACTTCAAT